>QFET01003461.1:0-17390 GCA_003316355.1 Tuber calosporum
CCCCCTCCTCTCCTTATTTTCACCCCCACCCCTGCACCACACACAGCCACTGCCTCCACATTGGACGTCCCCCCTCAGCTAAGGTTCCTCTCCTCCTTCCCTGACGAAACCATGAATGTCATCAACTTCTTCTCCGCTCAGGTCTCCTCCATCTCTCCCTCTAGCCTCGATGACATCTCCACTGGTGAGAACACCTTGATCCCGCTCCTGTGTGACGCCCTTTGTGCAATCTCGGCTCTTGGCACTCTGCTTGTCTCCCTCTCCACAGAAGTCATATTTCTCAGTCCCGGCTTACCCAACTCCACCCAAGCTACCGACCCTGCCGCCCCATGCCTGGCCTCAATCCCTTATGAGCTTCGTGACCTGGCCCACCTTATCACTCTTCCACCACCTCCCGCGACCAGCACTCCTCCCGCTATCCCTCCCCGTCCTGGCATGACCCTTAGGCACCCTGCACCCTCATCTGCCCTTCCCCCCTTACCTTCCGCCCCTGCCTCTGAAGGCACCCCCCTGGTAATCCATGGTTTCTCATTTGATCAGTTCCACAACCTTAATACTTCTGCTCCCTCCTATGCCCAGATCGTGGTAGGCAGAAGGAATAGGAGAGTGTCTCCAACTAGCCCTCCCTCTGAAGCCAAGGTCGCGGCTGCAGCTGCCAACCAAGCCACCACAGCCTCCTCCTGTCCTCGCTCCCCCTCCCCTTAACCACAACCACCACCTCCTCCACCCCCCACTAACCACTGCAGCTCGCAGATATTCACCCCCCTTTCATCACCAGCCCTCCGCACAGACGCACCTGTCATCTCAGGCTTTCTTCACGAACTGGCAGCCTCAGGACTTGTCGATGCCAACTCCGCCTTTCCCTGTAGTTTCTGGGCCTCAGTCAACGACTGGGTCTCTGTCTCCCTAACTTGCCTTGATGGCCAAGTTCCTGCCATCTCTTACGCCCCCTACTTTCAGGTCCTCACTAGGTGCCGCAACCAATCCTTCCCAGTTTGCAAAAACCCTTGGCTTCCATTCCGCCCAGCTCCAACAGCTGATTAGATTGCGATCCACTCTGTTCACTCCGCTTGCCTTCCTGAGAATGAAGATGACCTCTACTCCTGCCTCTTTCCACATCAATCCTCAACTCCCCTGGTGTTTCTATCCTGTCCGCTAGGTTCCTTAATAGGGACCTGTCTACCTGCCTCAAACACTCCTTCTAGCTAGTCATAACCACTGCCCTTGAGCATGCCCTATCCCTCCCACCACATGTCCCTCTCTTCTCAGGGAACAGGCGGTCTTAAAGAGCCTTCTCCTCATTGCCCTATACACAATGGCACAACTGCTGTGTCTTTGGGGATGTTGGCCCACGATGCAAAACACCCCCCCACTCTGCCCCTTCTGCTCTCTCCATCACACTAGAGCCGACCACACATTCTCCAATCCCTCATGCCCTAAGCTGGTCAACACCAAAGCTGTAGTCAGCTGCTGCCTGACCTCCCCCACCGGCTGCCCGAACTGCGACGGAGATGACTCTGCCTGCAACCGTGACTGCTCACCCAGACCAGCTCCTTCACCCCTTATCTCCGGCTCCCACCCCACCCACCATAGATGATGACCAGATGGACGTTTTGCCAGATCTTCCCCATGGCTCTACAACAGCCTCTCGCCCCTCCACAGCACCTCCAGGTCCCTTAGGTCCTGCCGTTGACCTAACCACCCCCAGGCCTATGAGGCATGTCCTGGTCCTCCTCACCGCTCGGTGCCCCGCCAAGCAAGGTGGCGCCCAGCCCCTCTCCTGCCCCCTGTGATCCTATAGGCTCTTCCCAGTAATGGATTACACAACTATCCCGCCTGCGCATGAGGCCCCTTGGGCCTCGGCCTTTCTCTCCTTGCTCAACAGAACTGCCTGCCTTGCAGGGATGTATTTTGCTCCTATTTTAATTCTTTAGTTTCACTTTCCTTTCCTGTTTCCCTGGTTTGTATGCAGGATCCTCCTGTGTTTTGAGGACGTATCCCTACTTTTGCAGGCTTCAAGTCCTTCTCCCCCCTCTGTTCCTCCTCTAAAAAGCCACGTGTGACTAGATATGTTTCTTTTTCCCTACTCTGCATGAGTGACATCTTCCCGTTTTCTATGGGAGATCTGACACTATGGGCCTTGATTTTTTCCAGATGGATGAACTGTGTTGTTTTTCCTTTTCATGCCTCCGGTTAATGAACTCATACTCACTCCCTGGTAGGGCCTCCTCCTCGCGTACTATTGCTCCTCTTGAATTGTTTCTCCTAGATGGGTTTCCTATTCTCTCTCTAGGCGATTTCAACATTCACCACCCCTGCAGTTTCCCACTATGGGCCCACAACCCCACTGAGTTAGCCGTATCCTTTCCCTCCTTCCTAAGAGCGGCAGAGCTTGGCTACCAGCTCTTAAATACCCCTGGGGTCTTCACCCGCTTCCCTTTGTGGTGCGGGGGCAGGCCATCTGTCCTGGATCTTTCCTTTGCTTCTCGCGGTTTATTTCCGTTTTTCACCTCATGGAGCACTCTTCTCCCCTCATATGGCTCAAACCATGTTCCCAGTCTGCTCTCCTTTAGGTACCCTAAAGACACACCCCGACCTCCCTGCCCCAACTGGGCCTTGACTGACTGGGTCACCGTCACGCCCCTGTTAGAGGAGATTATATTCCCAGACACCCCCCGCCTCGCCACCTCCGCATCTCTCTGCTCATGGTTCAACACAAACTTCTGTGGTGTTCTGTCCCTGCTCCGTAACTACACACCTCTCTCACGCCCATCACCCAGGGTCAAGCCCTACTGGTCACACCTCTTCTCTACTCTTAGGAAATAACACCACTGCGCAGCTCGCAAAGCCCGCTCTGCCCGTTGTTCTGGTAACATCTCTAGTGCCAGGCTTGCCCGCCTTGGCTACCTCCTAGCCATAAGGAGGGTAAAAAAGACACACTGGACCTCCCTGCTCTTGGACGCTATTCTCTCCTCCCTCTGGGCCACTAAGCGGCTAGCTCTAGGTTCTCCCAAAACTACCTTCCCCAACCTCCCTGGTTCTGACACTTCAGAGTCCATTAACAGTTCACTCCTCAACCACTTCTTTCCACCTCGGCCCACCCTGCGCGCCCCCTCCATCCTCCGTCCATATTAAGATTCCCCTTAGCTGTCCGTAGATATGATCTCTACCGCCCTCAAGGCCTCATCCTCCTCCTGTTCGCCGGGTCCTGATACATCCTGGTTGGGGTATCAAAAGTGGTCTACCGCACCACCCCTTGCCTATTTGTTGCCCTCCTCTCCTCTTTGCTCCGCCATGGGTTCCAGCCTCCCTTCGTCAAAAAGGCCAAGAGAGTAGTCCTGGACAAGCCTGGAGAGCCATCTTACGATACCCCAGCCTCCTTTAGGGTCATCGTTCTTCTCTAGACAATCTCCCAGGTTCTGGAGAGGATTGGGGCCTCCCGCGTCGCCCTAGTGGCAAGGGCCTCTGGTCTCCTCAGTCCTAAGCAATGACGCTCCCTTGAGGGCCTTTCCGCCTTTGCTGCCCTGACCACCCATGCCCACACAGTATGTACCCTCCACCGCCCAGCCCAATGTGTCTCCACCCTCTTACTGGACATCAAAGGGGGTATTGACAATGTGGATCCCGACTTTCTCTCCTCCTTTCTCTGGAAAAAAGGTGTCAACCACTACCCTATCTCCTTGGTCAGGTCCTTCCTTACTGGCCGTACCTGCCGTCTTCTCATCCAGGGCTCAACAGCAATTTTTTCTTCCGTTTCTGTTGGCACCCCTCAGGGGTCTCCTGTATCTTGTATGTTTTTTGTCATTTATGTTACTTCCCTTAATTTCTCTCTTTCCAGAGGCCTTATACTATCCTATATTGATGACTTAGCATTGACTGTATCATCTTCTTGCTATCGCCGCAATGTTCACCTGCTGCAAGAAACCTTTTGAAGGATCAAGCGGCGCTGAGTAGCATGCAATATACCCTTCTCAGTCCCCAAGACGGAGCTCATTCACTGGCACATCAAGAACCAGCGTGGCTCCCCTTGCATCATCCACATACATTTGGATATGAAGGTCTTCCAACCCTACAAGTCACTCTTGTGGCTAGGTTACTGGCTCACCCCATCCCTTTCTACATCAAGGCACTTGTCGAAACATCTTGCACTCGCACCTGGCGCCATGTAATGGGGGCACCCTATCGGAAGATAGATCCTAAGGTTGCGACCACACCAAAAGACTCAACGCAAAGTTCACAGAAGGTAAAGATAAAATAATTGAATTAAATGATAAAACTTAATATCGTTAAGCCAGAGCTTCACTCAATTCAAGTCTTCTCAAGAGGATAGTTGGTTATCAGAGTAGAGTGCCGTTTACGTTTACTTAAGTAGAATTATAAAGCCAACGACACCCATCTCTACTCTGACCGTTAAGAGAGCTCCCTTATCCACTCAGGGATCATCTGACACATGGCCCTTCCGGAATTAACTTCAGGATCTGTGGATGGCTCGGATAAGTTGAGTCCGCTCAATCATAAAGGCTTTCTGCAATGCATTTTGATTATGCCTGCAGGAGAGAAAAACCTTTGCGATCGCCGTCTTGTCCATGGCAAACTGACAATCCGACTTTGAACCCAAACCTAGGTATGAGACTCAGTAGCCCTATGGCTTTTCCGTCTATGCAAGCACTGCAGTCAAAAGTGTCTACTTGGCCTAGCGGCAGCTTTTCTAGTGACTGCGTAACTCCCCCAGTAAGTGTCTTTACTGAGTTGGCTAAATAGACGCTACCAATAGCCAACCTGTCTGTGATCACCTTAGACGTGATAAGACTGAATGCCTCTTAGAGTCCTGTAACGTCGCTCAGTAATGGTATAGCGCCTGGGCTCTGGTTGGGTAAATAGTAGAGTTTTATCCGGACAAACTTCCGTTTATCCCCGACTCACGGATAGCTATTCCGTGGGACCCCCATACCTCCCATAGGGATTATAGGCACCTAGAGTACCCTCGGAAGGCCATCTGATGTCAATACTAACAATTTGCCTAGGTGAGCCGTCGCCCACCCCTATATGTATCCTGCGGACAGCATCTGGTCGGAAGGACGGCGGTGAGGTATACAGGGTTACACTACCACCTTCGATTTCTCAGTTTTGTTAGGCTTTTACCAACTGTCACCCTTTCCCACCTGTCGCAAGGGGCAAACGTGGGAGCCACAAGGGGGTGTTGGACGCGCCAAAATCACTCCAAAAACCCTGGGGTACTTGTAGTAGGATTTCGCGTATCGCATAACGTTAGGGGAGGGTAACTTGAGGTCCACGAATTCACCCGCGTTACCCAAGGTAGGGTAACTGGACCCTGTCATGGTGCAAATCGCTGTGTAAGTCTGTGTAATGCCCCTTTGCGTCACCTGAAAGTTCTGCGTAACTGACCTATTTGTTACACGCGATTCCACGAGCTAGAAATACCTGTTTACATGAATGTAGCACGCCCGCCGGCGTCCCGACTGCTTACTATGTTTTCCTAGGGCTTCCCAGTTACCCTGCCTAAGTGGTAACCCTGCCTAACTGACGATATGGGTTACCCTATCTAAAGGGTTACCCTGCCTCACCATGCTTCCGTGTTACCCTGCTCAAGAGGGTTACCCTGTTTGACTGTAGCTACGGGTTACCCTGTCTAGCCGGGTTACCCTACCTAGGTATTCACCAAGGTTACCCAATCTAACTAGGTACCTAAGTACCCTTTCTTCAAGAAAGGTACTTATGGTTGCTATGTCACTTTGCAGGTGTCTGGTACCGTTCCTGTCCACGTCCTAGTAGGACCACTGGCTGGTCTGAGGTTCGGTAAGCTATACCAACTGATCTAGGGGTCGTTATACGCCTTCCCAACTGTGCGCAGGCTTTCCCCACTGGGGGTTGGTATTTACCCCCTCATTTGCCACCGCCTTGCTGTCTCCCTCCTCCTCCCCATCCTCACCTATGTGGCTGACCTCTTCATACCCTTGCGTGGAATGCTACAGCACATAGATGTCTTCTTGCACCAGATTCAGAAATGTGTTACTAACTGTTACTGCTCTACCCGACTCTCTGTTCTCTCCCTTGAGAGCTGCCAGCCTCCTATCAGACTCCACTGCGCCCATCGACGTAGGTTTGCTGCGCTCAGACTGGCATGTGCCCAGCCCACAAATAACCCAGCCGCAGGCCGGCTCCTCCTAGCCGTTCCCCCCCTCCTGCAGTCATAAGGTCCAGACTCGTAGATTCTCCTCACACACCGCCTCCAACCCACTGTCAATCCTCTCCACTGGACACCTGCCCCTCCCTGCCCGCTGGTCAGCTCACTACTCCTGGTGGATGCAATGGCCAACCTCATCCTACCCATTCTGACATCCTTGTCTTTCGCCCCCTTGCCAGGTGTAGATCTCACACCCCTCTATCCACCTCTCTCCACACTGCCTGCCATGTGCGCCAACTATAGTGGCCTTAGGAGGCGGGGGCACCAGACCCTCATCGACGACTAGGGAGTGACCTGCCCTCCCCCATACTACTTCCCCTACAAACTATCCCTATCCCCAAACCCTTTCATGGGCCTTGTCAAGTTCAAGGTGGGCCGCATTCACCAAATGCATGCCCACCAGAGCTACCTTACAGTTCATACCTCCAGGGCCTTTGAAGGGGAGTCCACCCTCTGCCCACGATGTTAGGATTACGACGAAGACTTCCAGCACGCAACACTCTCCGGGAGGTCCACCACTGATCCCTGGGGACGCAACCTCTAAGGTGTCGTGGAGAAAGGCGCGGACGACCCCATATGGCCTTCCATACCACTTCTCCTCAACCTGGTCGCCTATCTACAAGAGACCCAGATTGCCCTACCTCCAGACATGTTGTTATCCCCCCCCCCATCGCCACCTCCTATGGTTGCTGCCACCCCAATAGGGTCCCCTGCCTGTCCTCTTTTTCGTCCCCAAGTTTTTGATAATTTGTGGTTGTTCCTCACCTGATGGCTTAGTGTATGGATGTTTCCTAGGATGGTTTTTACTTACTTGAGTTTACTGTACAAGGTTTATGGACAGTTACCTGCCACCTGTGAGCTTTATGTGCCATTGGTTTCTTATATTTTTAGTTTTTGGAATTAAGGTTTTGTTTAAGCCATAGCTGGCGCTGCATGCAAGTTGTTGTACTTTAACAACTAATATATGATATTAAAAAAAAAGAAAAAACAAAAGAAAAAAAAACAGCCTGTATTTGAACTCTTCACTCAACTATCTAACTTCTTCTCTGTATAGTTAGTTTACCTGTTTACCTTTCCGGTCCTCTATTGGGCTTGTGCAATGGGGACCACAGGGTTCGGCTATCAATACAACGGAGGCATAGGCCTAAGAGCAATAGTGGATCTCCACCTAGTACTACCTGTTTCCACAGGACTCCTACCTTGGTGGATGAGATTGGCGCCACCTCCTATACCGAACTATAAGGATAGCCAGGTTTATTCATCCAATGCACAGAGAACTAGTTACCCATTGCAAGTCAGCTTACACCATAGGAACGTAATATCCGGCCCCCCAAATACAAAAGATTTCCGCTAGGAAAACCTCTCAATAGTGCAAACATCCTGTCCAACAAGTATACTAAAAGTGGCTGCATAACACGGTAACCATATTTCAAAAACAAAGGTGTAAAAGCGACACCATAGATCTTACAAAATAAGAAATGGAATCCAAACAGGTAGCAACCTGCAATCGCTAATTCAATACAAATCCAGTATGTACAACAGGAATATAGCGATACCCAAAAGGTGGTTAGAAGGAAGCAGTGGGTAGTAATAAGCCAAATAAGGAAAGAATAACTATTTAAAAAGTCCTAATCTGGTAGGGAAGGACAACCAACTATCAGCACTTATTAGGTATAAACTCAAATAAGTAATAACCAACATCAAGACAGTAGTAATAGTAGAAACAAATTATGATTCCATCACTGTAATAGTAGTAAAAGCATATTTGGATTCTTGTACTGAGAGCTAATTGACAAAGTACGGTTTGTCCAAGATATGAAGACGCTAATTTTGCAGCCCCATGAATCACACTACTATAGTCTAATTTCCTGTGTTATAATGTCTACTTATAGCTACTATACAATTGCCTATACAATACGGACACCTTCATTAGTCTATTGTAGTAACTTATATTATTTAAACATGGTTTTTTTTACTTAGTGTCTAATTTCAATGCCGTGTTTTACTATATTTGCACCTTTTGATGGAGGATATCTTCTAGGTATAGTATAGTAAATTATGACAGGGAACACATTTGAGTGCGGTGAACAGTCGATAAAATTATATAAATCTTCAAATTGAGTTTAAATAAATTGGAAAAAATTAGTAAAAGGTGAAAATATATATTTAAGGTATTGGCCAGCATGACTATATAAATTAACATATGATATAGGCAAGAAATAAACAATTAGAGAACGAAGGTTAAAAAATATAGAATGAGGGAGAGTTATGGCAATAGTTGAGATAGGTATAAGTGCATCAGTAAACAGGAAGGAATAATAAAAAGGCCGATGTGTAATTGGGAAAGCAAGAGGAGACCAAAGGGGAGGCAATTAAACGAGAAAGTAGTAAGAGAATGAGTTAGAGCCAGGAATGTAGAAAGTATGAGAATTTTAAAAAAAAAGGTAGCAATATCGGAGAAAATTAAAGTAATAAATGTGTGTAAAGGGGAGTATTGGATCAGAACAGTAGAAACCCAGTAGGATAAATGGACAAGATAACAAGGATATAGATGAGAAAGGGGAAAAGGAGAAAAGTGAAATAGAAAAAACAAGCAAAAAGCCCCAATGCTGAACTAGTAGAAAAGAGGACATTAGGGGTGAGGGAGATAGTGAGAGAAATAGGAAAATAGCTTGTAAGATTTTTTTCATATAGCAGAATAGCTAAATAGGGATGCGGAAACATAATTGCAGCTTGTCATTAGTGGAAATATTAGGTGGTAGGATTTCAGGGAAGGGTTAAGTTTACAATGGCGTAAAAACTCAGAGCGATGATGGGTTAATGATACCATTTGAAACCTTACCAGATTAATCTAATTGGAAATCCAAGACATTCTGTGTTTTCAGATTCTTGTGAACATGTCTGTGGGATGAGCTATTTG
Source organism: Tuber calosporum (assembly GCA_003316355.1). Taxonomy (NCBI): domain Eukaryota; kingdom Fungi; phylum Ascomycota; class Pezizomycetes; order Pezizales; family Tuberaceae; genus Tuber; species Tuber calosporum. Next base: position 9,126 of record QFET01003461.1, read on the forward strand.
CCTCCAAAGTCAGGTTTATACTAGTGCATAGAGATTCACAGCTGTGAGGGGCAGACAAAACATTTTGAAACTTTCACAGAATGGGATATATGCAATTTGAAGAGGTTATATGTCTTTAAAATTTCCAGAGTGGGCCTAGTCAATGCGTAGTTAGATTGAAATGTTAGGTTTACACTAGGGCTTAGAAATATACAGCCATGAGGGGTGTACAAAATGTTTTGAAACTTTCCCAGAATGGAATTCATGCAATTTAAAGAGGTTCTGTATTATTAGAATTTCCAAAATAGGCCTAGTTTATGGGCAGTTTGATTGAAATGTTAAGTTTACACATAGGCGAAGTGGTGCAGATCCAGGATGATATGAAGAAGCGATTTAGAACATTCCCAGAATGGTGTGTATAGGAATCTGAGTGATTTGGTATACTTGGCACTACCAGAATATGGCTGAATTAATAGTCAATTGAAAGGTTTGTCGGTAGAATCATGAATTATCACTCATTTCAGCTAGAATCTTTGCAAGTCTAGCATCCAAGGAAGTTAAAGATTAGGAAGGCACGTGATAGCAATACGTGATGTGGTGAGGTTTGCTTGTGGAATCTATTAGCTCGCATGACTTCTTTGCCGGGACTTCTTGTCTACATAGAGCATTGGGGAGTGTCCGCTATAGGTAAGTGCTCCCCGACTGCTGCCTCAGCTAACCACTGGTTACACTGGAATTGCACCGAAAAAACCTCTTAAAGATGGCCAGCATGTCAGCACACTGCAAATCGCGGAGCCCAGCTCCACTCCATTCTACCGTGCGGCTGAGATTTATGGTCTCGGTTACGTATCCATTTTAGAACTGATTGCACACCTTATACACAATCGAGGGGATTTCATCCAAGCATGACCGACAGTGAGGTCGGCATCTCATGCAGGTGGAAAAATATTCACCCATACTACCGCGATAAGGGTGCACACGTGTACCCTACTGCCAATCACATTGGTCAAGGTCCCACTTGTCCCGAAACGTGTGAATGTAGCAAAGGGCATCGCACCTATCTGACACAGCCTTCGCGCTAGTACTTGTGGTCGAATAGGCGGATGCGGATTCCAACGGGTACGGCATGGCTGCTGTTCTAGCACTAGGTTCCGGCATTAACTTATTCGGCTTTGTCAAAGGTGTTGGTTGAAAATATCCTTGTATTTGTGTACGTCGCAAAACCCATGATAGGATAGACTCCCCTCAGCAAACGTCCTAGCACGGCAGAGAAGTATTATACCCTTCTCAGTTCCCTGTGTACTGATGAGTCTCTAGATCCCCACAAGACGAAACATCAAACCTTTGTAGCATCAAAGTCTGTCTATACTACCCATTTCTAAAACAAAGACCATCCTGCCTCTTCCCTCCTCCTGCACAGGAGGTCTCTAGCGCCCACGCTTACTTCGCTCGCTTGGTTGTTTACAGCTTCTCCTCTACACACCTCTGTTAAATCCCCATAACTTTACTTCTCCCTTACTTTGGACCAAGATATCTGCCTCCATCCTCACCATCAAAGCCTCCTCCCCCGCAGAATTGGCATTTGCCACTGAACCCACTGGCGTGCAAGGTGCTTTCGAGAACCTAGTAGCTGCCCCCACCAGAGCTATTTCTGTGGCAGGAATGTCAATGAGTTAATCTCAACGATAACGACACAGTATAGATCTGTCTTAGCGCCAGTCTTCAGGGGCCTACAAGACATTCACTGCAAATAACTGAGTACCTATAAAGCTCTCCTAGCACTAGAACTCTGCAAGGAATAAGGAATTTGACCCTTCATCATCTCAGGCATGCAGGACCCCTTCGCTAGTATCATCTTCGTAAAAGAAGCAAGCGATGATGTGGAAGAAGACCTTAGTACCTATCGCAAGTGGTACCAAGAACAACGGTCGCCAGCTCTACAGAAAGTCATCGCTATGAAGTAGGTAGAAGGCACTACTCTTGGCCTAAGGTGTACACATGATTCTGCCAAGCAGGGGCTTAAGGTTGGACTAAATGCTGAATGAACCGCTATTCAAAGGGTCCTTAGCAAATTCACTATTGACGGGGAAGGCGTAACAGTCCCCACCTTCCTCACATAGGAAGCAAACCTTGCCAACCACCTATCAGTCCTTGGGTGGCTATGACCCTAAACTTCATAAGGATGAAGGACCTCCGTGCTGAGAAGGATCTCAATTGGAAGAAGAGACTAGTGCAAGAGGCAGCCTCTGAGATGGAGATTGATGAGAACCGCTATAAATTCCAGAAAACCGTTGACGAAGCTGTCAAGGCGGTACTCAAGCAGTATGGCAATACTGCCACCCGCCAGCCAGGCAAACTCTAAGTGAGTCTCTCATCCTACCTAGATGATATATTCTTTGCTAACTCTAGTACAGCGGCAAGGAAACATCCCTGTAAACAAGAAGAAGGGGCTAGCCAACTTCCTGAAATCGAAGCCCCAACCCCTAGGCCTAAACTCCAAAAAGAATGGGACCGTCCAGAAGCAGAAAGGTCAACAGACAGTGTCGGCAAACAAGGTCTACAAGCCAGAGAGCTCTTAGTTCATTCTAAGACTTGGAAGGTTACTAACCCCACTACTTTGCCGAAAGAGATCCTATCCCTACCTGAGGACCTAGCAATATATATCATACAGTAATGCATCCCTATTCCTAGGAGGAACATCAGTGCTAACTATCATGTTAACTTAGACCCGGGAGTATTGAATATTTCTAGAGATATAGATAACTTTCTTAGGTTGCGACATCGTTTTCTCTTTCCCCCTATATTTAATCTTTCATTACCACAAGAAGAGTGGAAATCCATCTGGAGAAGAACAGATTGGAGAGTCTTTTTTTAAATTCTGACACTTCAGATAAATCTCCGTACAAACCCAAATGGGCTATCCCTAAGATATCTACGGGACATGTACCTGCTACCCCAAGTTGGTGTCTAGAAATGCTACATAGAAGAAAGACGAAGCTGTTTTGATAGCTTAACGCTTACGCAAGCGCTCATGCTTCAGTAAACCCAGTAATTCTTTTGGAAAGGAGATCAGGCAGCTACACAACTAGAGGAAAACTAGTAATAACCTAGTGCTCCTGGCTGACAAGAACTTGGGCACATGTGTCGTTAACCGTGCCTAGTATGAGGCAATAGCGTATTAATTAGTACTTAACAATAAAGACTTTCTACACATAGGCAATTCACTACGAGATGCGTATCCTGACCGAGCTGAACCTATAATTGAGTCATGTAAGTGCATCATCAAGAAATATTAGAATGAGTTACTAAGTAATGCACAATGTTAGGCACAAACGAGTCCCGAGAGGATCACATGACCTTTCAGGAGCAACTGCATGAGTCAGAACCTCTACAGACAATCACCCTCCAACGGCCCTGGCGTTGGCTATCGGTGTCGACACAGGCACCTTGTGCAGTTGCTTGTTTACCAAGAAAAACAAGTAATTAGAACACATCTTGTAACCCTGTATACATCTCTGCAGTCACAGTCTAAGGATATAAAGTTAAATGGTCTATCTTGAGGTCATGTGTTCAACTCCCTGATCTTGCAGGGTTATTGGTTGAAAGAGATATTTTCTCCCAATCGGGTTTGCATTAGCACACACTCCGCAAGAGGATAATAGGGACTCGACTGCGGTATTCTTGCCTGACTTCTAAGAGGACGACTCTGTCTTGAAATAGCAAGTTGACTGGAAGAAATCGATCTGTCAAATAAAGAGTTCTGAGATATATTTTCCTATATACCTATTAGACGACAGAGGTCCCTGATGCATAGTGACAGAAGCATTTTTCTCCTCATATAGGGATAAGGGTCTACAGATTGGCAGACTCCGATTGGATTATAGAACGCTATGATTTACTGCAATGGACCAGGTGACCGAAAGCTATAGATGAGAGACTAAGTTCTCAGGGTCAAACGGGATGCGAACTCGTTGACCATAGTAGAAAGATCTTAGGAGTTGTAAAACCGCGGGGTCAAGGTCTAATGGTATAAATACCTTGGCAGTGCCCAGCTGTTAGATAGAGCATCAAGCAACTGAGAAGAGATCTTATCAATATCATAGGTTTTACTCAAAAATCTTTATATACGAGCCTTCCTCAACAATCTCCATTTCCAGCGAAAGGTTTAAGCCTAGTCCAATTCGCTTGCCATTAGAATCGTCTACCCTTAACTTTTTATTGATATTTCTCCTTGTTACCAAGGCTCAATACATGTCTATCAGTTGCCTAGAAGTTATACCAGTCGACTTACACAAGCTCATAGCTGATTCCACCCTCATCGATGAGTTAATTCTTGAACCTCGTCTACACAACTTTATCTTCTTTACTGAAACCCTCCTAAAGCACTCTCTTCATGAGATCGAGTTCCTACCATTCCCTTACGAACCCTCCTGGTTTACCAACCCTAACCTTATACTATACACGTACAAATTGTTTGGACTTTTCAACCTTGGAAGGAACTACATCATCAAATGGGGCAACACACTACACGTACCCTATACTTTTAGAAATAGGTTTCAACGCCCACCGATCTTGCCTCTCATGCGAAATTTCGAATGGTGGTAAATATGACATGATCATCACTTTTGGATGGTGGTATACAGAACAGCCTATAAGTCACATCGAGGAATGGCAGATATGGATATTCAAAGATGAAAAATGTCCGAGTCATGTTAATGATGAAGGCATAGACATGTTATTTGACTGCGACGAGATGGTAGCCTATGAGCCAGAAGCACGACATATTGGAGGAATCAAGGTTGAATCCACTATACAGGCCACGAAGTTCCTGGAAAAACCTCAGGAATAGCATGAATTCAAGATAATTTTTGTACCGGAAACAGCAGAAAACCTAGCTGGAAGAAGAACTATTGACCAAGCAATTGATTTAATACTGGGCGCAAGACCACCATGGGGCCCGATATATCCAATGTCGACTCTCCAGTTGTATTTGCTAAACAAATACATGGAGAAAATGCAGGATTAAGATAAAATCATGGAAAGTAAATCTCCTGCAGTGGCACCAATTATATTTGTCCTTAAGCCTGAGGGTTCAAGGAGGCTTTGTGTGGATCACCGACAGTTAAATTAGCTAACAGTGGCCAACAAATACCCACTACCACTAATGAGTGAGCTCTGTGAGCGGGTAGCTTGGGCCCAAATATTCTCTAAACTCGTCTTAAAAGAAGTCTATCACCTCCAGAAAATAAAGGAAGGAGATAATTGTGAAATAGCATTCAGGAACCAATACGGCTAGTTTGAATACAAAGTAAAGCCCTTCGGGCTGGTGAACCCCCCAGCCACATTTCTGGCCATATTGAACAAAATTCTTTTCGAATTTTGAAATCATGGGCTGGTGGTATACCGGGACGATATCCTAATTTACAGCAAGACAGAGAAGGAACACATCTACTTGGTCAAAAAGGTCCTATCTCACTTGTAAGAATATAATATAGCAGTATCAACTACCAAGTCAGTGTTTCACATATAAACCGTGGAGTTTTTGGGGTATATTGTGGCAATCAATGGAGTCACCATGAGCAAAAGAAAGGTCTAAAGCATAAAAAATTGGAAGGCACAAAGGTCCGTCATGAAGGTGCAAATATTCTTTAGCTTTGCCAATTTTTACCAATATTGCATTAAAGATTTCTCCAAAATGTGCAATCCAATTACTGAAACGTTGAAGGGAGACTTCAGGAAATTTAGCTGGGGGCCAGAACAAGATTGAGTGTTTGAGGAACTCAAAAAAAGATTCATCTTAGCTCCAATACTCTGTTAGTTTTACCCAGACAGAGAAATCATGGTAGAAACTGATGCTAGCGATTTTGCGTATGGATGTATCCTCTCACAATTTAAGGACAAAAAACTATATCCGCAGACTTTCCACTCCCGAAAACTGAGCCTGGCTGAATGAAATCATAAAATCCATGATAATGTGCTTATAGAGATCCTGGAAGCATTAAAAGAGTGGATTCTGTACCTGGTCAGAACAGAAAAGCCAGTGACAGACTACACTAAGCATTAAAATCTGCAAAGTTTGCATACAATGTAGTTATGGTATCCGCAGCAGATATGGTGGGCACAACAACTGGCGAACTACAGTTTCATAAATGTTTATCGACCAAGAAAACGAGGCAGAAACCCTGATGCATTAAGCCGACGGCCAGAGAACCATTCGGAGGAGGGAGCTGCTCCTAGCTAATACTCAATACATATACCTTCTCACTTCCAAATAATTCTGGTGCAGTTAATACAACCAGAAAGTGAGAAAAGTTTTATTGGCAGAGAATCTGAGGTTCCTTGCAAATAAAATTGGTATCTCCAAAATCACAAATGCCTGCTAAAGGGTCCCGCCTAGTAGCCGGACATGATCTGTATGCATTAGAGGATTTCATAATTCTAGCCAAAGGACAACAGCTTGTAGAAACAGGAATTGCCATTGAATTACCAACTGGAACATATGCGCTCTTAGCATCGCGAAGTGGAATGGCAGCCAAATATGATATTAGCCTTAGCCGAGGAGTAATCAACACAGATTACACTAGAGAAGTCAAGGTTATTATAATAAACCATGCAAATTGAGATTGCCCGATTCGCAAAGAGGACCGAATGGCACAAATTATCATTGAGAACATACACACAGCTGAGCCAATGAAAGTGGACAGACTTGCAGAGACTGCAGGCGGCAAAAGTTGATTTGGATGTATGGATGAATCACCAAGATGATCAACTGCAATAAAGACCAAGGGAGTGGTCGCATATTACAAGCGCACCAGGCCGAATATGAGTTTCTTGATGAAATAGACCATCAAGCAAGACAAGACAAAGGGAAACTCCTAATGTCTAATTCTATAATATCCAGGTCGATACTAGGAATTACGAGCGAACATTATTAGGAACTATTGAAGAGGCAGGCCAGACGATCAAGACTAGCAGGAACACAAGCTGTAATTGGAAACATTAACCAACGAGGCCAACTATTACCAAGTCACTGGGTGGTAACTAAAGGACTGATCTACGATAAGAATCGCGGATACATTTCCGAAAATCAATAACTGCAGACAATGATAGCTAAAGGGTGCCATGAATCTAGGGTACCAGGATACTTTGGACAGGAAAAAACCCCGGAAATTGTTACAAGGGACTTTTACTGGAAAGGGCTGACAGCGTAGATATATGACTACGTACGGTCATGCGAGGAATGTCAACATACTGAATCCCCACGATATGTGTAGTTCAGTCAGCTGCAGGCCCTAGAAGTTCGGTTCGCCACCTGGTCATCAATATCGACCAACTTCATCATACAACTACCAGAATCACCTGGGACAACACAAATTATGGTAGTGGTGGATTGATTTACAAAGATGGCTCACTTTGTAGGTCTGGATAATAATGCCACAGCTAAGGATGTTGCGAATGTATTCTTGGAAGAGGTCTATAAGCTACATGGACTCTCAACCGAAATTATCTCCAACATTGACGAAAAGTTCTCCAGAGAATTCTTGGAATCCCTAGATAAAAGCTAAGGGATAAATAGCAATATAACAGCCCTGTACCAGCCACAAACTGATGGACAAACAGGGAGGACCAACCAAGTGCTGGAAGGATACCTCAGGAACTTTGTGCATCATGATCAAACAAATTGGTACCAGTTCTTACCACTAGCCTAGCATGCCTACAACAGTTCTATAACGAATGCACCTGGCATGTCACCATTCTACGCAAAATATGGATTCAATCCACAAACAGAATAGATGAAGGAACGAGAAGCCCAATATTCAGGTACTCAGCTATATGTTCACAGGATGCAAACAATCCATCTAAAGGCTAGATAGGTATTAGAACAAACTAGGGAAAATATGAGCAAATATTATGACTGTAAGGCGAAGCGGCATCCTGACATCAAAATTGTGGACCAGGTAATTCTAAATGCAAAAATAATCTAGAATAAACGACCTTCGAAGAAGCTTGGTCCAAAACTCTACAGACGGTAAAAGGTATTGGAGAAAAGGGAGAACGCACTAACAAACTAGCAATATCGCCGAGAGGGAAGATTCATGCAATATTTGATGTATCCTTGTTGGAACCCTATCGGACATCAAATAGACCAGCAAGGGAACAACTTCCATTCTAGCTAGAGGAAATCAATTCAGATTTTGAATAGGAAATCCGTAGAATCGGGATGTCATGATTGGTGACTAAGCAAGGCAGAATTTCGCATGACTCATAGTTATGAGTCACAAGGTT
>QFET01003464.1:539-12266 GCA_003316355.1 Tuber calosporum
AAAAAAAAAAAAAAAAAAAAAGATTACTGTACGAGTATTGGTAACTATGATACCAGTATCTGTAGAGCAAATTTTTCTCCTGGCCCTGGGCTGTCATCACGTCAGGCCTGTTTAGTGAATCGCACTAGCCAACTTAATCACCATTGTCTACCGTTGCATTTCATATATAACCTTGAGGTCCTTGGTACAGCTTTTGCTCTAGCCGTTATGAATCCTTCTTCGGAATTTAATCGTTTCGGAGGATCTTCGACAAACATGAAGGGAAAGCGTGCTTTGACAATTGTTATCAAGCTTGGTTCGTCTTCCCTCATCTTCTGTCTAACTCTTCCTCCTTTTTTCCTAGGGGATTGACAAAGGAAAAAAAAAATGCCTTTGTTATAGGAACTTCGTCTATCTGCGACGAAAAGACGCACGAGCCGTTGCTGTCGAACCTGTCACTGCTGGTTGAGACGGCAGTTAGGCTTAGGAGAGATGGGCATAGAGTTATCTTGGTCTCCTCCGGGGCAATTGGGATTGGACTTAGGAGGCTAGATATCGAGAAAAGGCCGAAACATCTTGCTGCTGCGCAGGTTTGTTCTGATTCTTCTCTATGGGGAGGCAGGAGCTGATTGATGCACGAAGGCTATTGCGGCGGTCGGTCAATGCAGATTGATTGCACTTTGGGACGGGCTCTTCAAGCAGCTTCGGCAACCGGTTGCACAGGTGCTGTTGACGAGGAATGATATTGCTGATGTTTGTTCTCTTTTGGAAGTCTTACTGTTGGGATCGTGTGAGGCTGATGCAATGCTCTGGGATGATACAGAGAACTCAATACTTGAATGCTTGCAACACCTTTGCTGAGTTGCTGAGCATGGGGATTATTCCTATTGTCAATGAGAACGATACTCTGGCTGTCAATGTATGCTCAAGCTACTTAAGCGGCTGTCTGCCGAGTGGGAAGGTGATTGACGGTTTGGGATTTAGGAAATCAAATTCGGCGATAACGATACTTTGTCGGCAATTACTGCTGGCATGGTCAATGCGGATTATCTATTCCTTATGACGGATGTGCATTGCTTGTATACAAATAATCCAAGAACTCACCCGGATGCGCAGCCAATTGAGGTTGTAGAGGATATTTCGACCCTTGAAGTTGATGGTATGTTTCTTCGCTCGGGACTACGGGTATGTCTGCTTGATCAATGTTAACAGTTTACAGTATCCGGTACCGGCTCGACACTAGGTACCGGCGGCATGGCCACCAAACTCACAGCAGCCCGCCTAGCCACCTCCGCCGGCGTAACCACAATAATCACCCGCTCCTCAATCCCCAGCAACATCTTCGACATAGTCGCGTACATCCAATCCCTCAAAGAAGTCAACTCCCAACCACAAACTCCCAGCATAACCAAAACCTCGCCAACCCTTACCCCCACCACCAGCACCGACGACGCAATAGGCTTCCCCCCGCTCCCCTCCACCGCAGCCCGCCTCTCTACCTCAGCACTCACCCGCTCCTCGACCCCCCAACTAGTCGAATCCCTACCACACCCCCTCCACACCCGTTTCTTACCCAAACCTCGCACCCTCCGCGATCGCTACTTCTGGATCCTCCATGGACTCGCCCCGCACGGGACCATATACATCGACGAGGGCGCGTACGGTGCTCTCACTCGCAGGGATAAAGCCGGCTTGCTCCCGGTTGGGGTGGTGGATGTCACAGGGACGTTTGCCCAGCAGGAGGCTGTCAGCTTGACTGTTGTTCACAGGACCGTCGCCGGCGGGTACGTCGTTAAGGGGCCGGAGGTGGGAAAGGCGTTGGTCAATTACTCTTCCGCGGAGATCGCCAGGATTATGGGACAGCAGAGTTCTAAGATCCAGGAGCTGCTGGGGTATGCTGGTATGCATCCCCCCTTCCCCTCCTCTTGTTCTTCTGCTTTCACGGTTGAATGTAGGCTCATTAATAATGGAGTAGATTCGGAGTACATCGCGTATAGGGATAACACCGCCTTCTTTGATAGGAAAGTGGAGGATCAGCAGCAGCAGCAGCAGTAGTAGCAATTATGGGGCCATGATATCTGCAGCGTGTTGCATATATACCACGGTCGGGGAGAGGGGTTCACACAAAAATGGTGCGGATAGATTGGCGTTTTTTTCGTCACCGTCATAGATTTATTCCCTTTACCAGAAGGTTCACGTGATTTTCGTGATATATAAGGCTCTGATTTCCTTTCTTTTCTCCAGCAACATCGTGGAGCACATAATGCACCATCAGATATTTTATGTAGAGCCAGCGAGTATCCTACTTGTTAGGGCGTGTATTATGCAATCATAGGATATCACTCGGCATGCCACGCTAATACTCTAAGCCAAACAGCCGATTGCTCGATGACCTACTAGGTTCTAGTATATCTAGATATATTGTGCATTCCGCGTTGCCACCACCATCGCATTACAACCCCACGCCAAATCTACAGCAACGGTCCACCCAAGAACATACTCCTGCGTAGAAAAAATCCTAAATTAGCTCTGAAATCTGCCACCAGAACAGCGACCATAGAGGGTGGGAGAATGCAAGGTGAACAAAAGGATAATACTTCTTAATCTCCTTAACCCAAGCCTTGTTCGTATCGTTATCCACAAACAACACGGCCTTTCCCCTCCTCCCCATCCTGCCGACCCGTCCAAGCCTATGTAGGAAGTCGATAGTGCTGTACGGGACGTCGTACAGAAGCACGTTCTTGACGGTCTTGGTGTCAACACCTCTACTCGCGATGTCCGTGGTGACGAGGACCTTTACCTTCTCGAGTGCACGAGCGGTCGGATCTGCACAGACTTTCGGGCCAGTGAAGTACTCCACGACGGCAGTGTCTCTACGGTCGTCCGTGTCGCGATTGAGGTTTGCGGCGTCGAAGCCCTTGCCGCGAAGGAAGGAAGCGAGCTCGGTGGTGGACTCGCGACGGTTCACGAAGATGATGACCTTTTTGGTGAAGCCTTCCTCGCTGGGCTCCTTTGCGATCTGCGAGAGCGTGGCGGCGCAAGCGAGCAATTTGTTGCCGCGGTAGGGGTTCTGATCTATGTCTACCACTGAAAGGACAACCCTTCGGGGCACTGTGTGGATTCTGGAACTCACGAGGCGTTGCATGCTCGGGTAGAACTTGCGCAGTCGTGTGTCTAGGGACTTGGGGATCGTGGCTGAGCAGAGTACCAGTTTCTTCAGTGCCTGCGCGCGCTCTATTATTGATGTGGTGAGTTGGGTAAATTCGCCGTCGAAGAGGGAGTCTGCTTCGTCTGCTACTAGGTGTGTGCATTTCGAGAGGACTTTCGGGCTAGCTTCTGCGAGGCTAGAGAGGAGGTATGGGGTTGACACTAGGACGTCTAAGGGGCCGGAGAAGAGGCGGTTGCGGATTACAGTGCCGGTAAAGTTGCTTGATATCATTGTGGTGCGGAGTTTGGCGATGTGGGATATGGATTTTACTACGCTTGCTACTTGGGTGACGAGTTCGGAGGTTGGGACTAGGATTATTGCTCGAGGTTTTCCGTAGTTCTCCTTGTCTTCTTTTGGCTCCATGACGGGTATTTCGAGATCGAATAGATCTTTGACAGGAGCCTTCGGGGTAGTGACTCTCTCAGCGTTTTTCTCTGCTCTATCATTATTTCGGGAAGCCTCCTCGCTCCGTTTGAGGTAATCTAGAATGGGGACAACATATGCAAGTGTTTTTCCGGAACCTGTCTCGGCTGCAATGAGAAAGGTTTCGTAAGGGCTCTTGACATTAATTGTATGCTTATGCCTTCTTGTGGCCTGCCCCGTTAACACCGGAATGACTAACTTCTGAACCGGGGAAGGTTCGACGACATCCAGCCCCTTCAAAGCTCCTTTTATAATACCTTCTTTCATAGAAGGCAGTAAATCAAAGTCGTCAAATGAAAACCACTTGTCAACCTCAGACTTGGCGCCGTCTCTTTGTGCTCTTGAAATGGCCCCAAGGGATTGTGCCATTCTCATATGTTTAGGATCAAGTTTTTCATTTTTTGAGAATCGTCCCTCAGCCTGATCATTCCCCTCGGACCAAGACCGTCTATTCCTCCACGATGGTTGGGGGATATTAGCTTCTGTTCGGTTCATTCCATGAGTTGGCTCGGGCTTCCGCTTCCTCTCGACGGGCCTCTCAGCAACCCGATTAGAAAGCGTAAGGCGGGGAGGACGCCTTCTTAATGAAGCACCAGCTACACATCGTGATAGTGTTGGAGGAGAGAATATAGGAGCGGAAAGAGTACCGAGCCTATGCAGACACAACAGACATGCAGGTCGATTTCGGATCATTGTTGTTGTTGTTGTTGTCGTTGTTGTTGTTGCTATTGTTGGTAATGCTGGTGATACCGGGAGTGGGGTGGAGGGAGTTTGTGGCACCATAGACCCAGAAGAGGGAGTATGAGGAGGGGGAGGGGCAAAAGGAGAATCACAACAAGAAGCAAAAAAGATGCGCGGCCCCGCAATGATCAGTGCCGTGGCTAAGTATGGTGGGGGAAGGAGAAATGCCGTACTCGAGTGTGTCTGAGATAGAGGGTACTGACAGGGTTGGGGGGTTGATCTGGGTGAACCAGGAGGGAGCGAATGACGAAAGAAATTGCTTGATGAGGATTGACCGCAGGGCTGTTCCGGGTGAGACCTAAAGGGTGGGCAGGGAAAGTGTTAAAACGATGGACTCAACTGAGTGAAGCCCGAAGCAAAAGGCAGCTGGAGACTCGTGGGAGCCCTGGAGGGACAGTCGGGAAAGAGGGAAGGTTAAGAAAGAAAAAGCAAAATCGAGTGAGAAATGAAGAGGTCCACAAGCAAAATGCAGGGATAAGGTCAATTGAAGAAGTCTCCGGAGCCAATCGATTCATGAGATTTGATTCTTGGCATTGATATTTTGGTTTGGGTTCGCCTCCAGAGTGTGGTTGCGTGCATGAGGCACAGGGAGAGTCGGGCAACAGGGGCGTCTCTGAGGTTGCCGCAGCAACCAATGCAATGTTTGTTGTCACATATAGAACCACAAGCACACCTCCAACCAGTTGTCACAACCACAACTACTTATCTTGTACAGTACCTGCACCCTCTCACACGCCGTCCATCTCCACTCCCCTCTTCTTATTCACCTATCTCTCTTGTTCGTCCGCTCATACTCTCCCTTCTCTCCTACATTGCGTGCCACTCGCAGTAGAGGTAAAGGTAGTAGGGTGAACGGAGGAAGAATCGAGGGGAAAAAAAAGAAAAAAAAAAAAGAAAATTAGTGACGAAAGGACCAGAAAAAAGGCCCTTATTCGCTCGACCTTTGGGATAACCTCCTGTTCTCTCCTTTCCACCCTTCCCTTCTCTTTTGTCCTTCACTACCCTCTTCTGCCAAACACCACCATCACCACCACTCTTTTACTTTCTTCTCCTTTTAAACAAAACAACAACAAGAACCAAATCCACTTCGATTGTGTTTCGACATTGACCATTTGCCATCTGGCTTGCTTTAAGCTGTCAACAACATATCTGTTTTCAGTTAAACCCGGTCGTTCCATCACATGGCTTCAGGCCCAAGCGTGATTTCTCCTTCCTTGCTTGTTTGTTTTCACTTAGGATGCCAATACTCATACTTGAATCAAGGTTACTCCACTACGGATACATAAGGGTTCTATCTCTTCCGGTTCCGATACTTCGGATAAGGAGTCGAGTCTCCCGTTCAGCCGTCCGTTAGTAGATATTAGTTTGATGGAGCGGAGGAGGAATAGCGCCTCGTCAGGAGGGCGCAAGGTACAGCGCAATTGATTGGTGGAATTTTTTTACGCGCTAAGCTAATTCGCTTTGCTGTTCCAGTCAAATGACGACATTCCAACATCCTCACCTTTTCCGACAAGCCCATTCAGTCCGGTAAAAACAAACTCACCCCGTGCCTTCTGGGAAGGAAAACATGCCCAGGATAATACACGTTCTTCCCCTAACGTAGGCCGTCGGTCATCTTTGGAGCGATTGAAGCGAGCCTCTCGTGTTCAAAATAACACCAAGCTCTTTAACCAGCCTGGTGGTCCAAATATTCCGAATTCAGGACGGCCGCTGAGTTACAGTCCGGGTCTATCGTCTCCGTATACTAGCCCGCAGTTTGGCCGAGGATCTAAAATTCCACTACCATCTCCGAGGAAGTCAGATGCTTCATCCATTCGTCCTGAAACGCCTCCCGGGGGAAAGGCCAAACTAACGTCCATCCTCACGAGTCCCAGTAGTAGGATGCCAAAATCATCTCTGGTATCAGCCTACAAGACAAATGCTTATGTTAGTGATTTTACAGGGTATTCGGATGGCGAAGATAATGTCAATCGCAGCCCAAGCAGGCGACCGAAGTCTGTTACCTTCGATAAAGAGCCCCCCGAGGTCCTTCAGTATGAAATGGTTACGCCGGATCCATCAGTTGACGGCTCCTCGCCCATGCATTATGATTCAGACGAAGACGATGAAGATGATGAAGACGAACTGGAGAACACTCCTGTTATCGAGCCTGATGAGTGGGCAAGGGTGGCCTCAGAGGTTATGATGAGTTCACATCTTGACGATCCTTTCCGCTCTACCCCATCCCCTACTGCACGACCGCTCCCCCCAATTCCAGGAGCTTTCATCTCACGAGAAGAAAGCAGCAGCCCCTCCTCGGGAAGGCCGCTTCCTAGCCTACCTGTTACTAAAGCAGACCTTCAGAATATCCAGAAAATGCCGCTTGAGGAGAGGATGAGATTGATGTTGGCTTATGAGGAACATGAAGAGGGACATTCCCGGAGATCCTCAGTTGAAACAGGGGAAATGCATGAGGAACGTGATGAGCTCGGGGAGATGCTGAAGAGCATGGGCATTAATGACAAGGAGAACACTAGGCCGCTTGGTGGGCGAGATGAGAGCATGAGCCCAGTTCAGCTCACGGAGGATGCTACATCGGACGATGGAGAACCTTCTCATAATCCCAATCGAGATGCTTGCCATGAGAGTGGTTCCTCCAGTCAATATGAATCCGCCTCGGAATACGAGCCTCCTCCACCACGCCTTTCCCGAGAGTCCATTCGACGGCAAGTAGAGGCCCGTAGAAAGAACTCGCTTGAGCCAGAGCTTACCCCCCTTCATGATGACCTACGAGAGGAACAAGCCGAACTTAATGATTGTGACCAAGAGACTGCCTCGGAAGTGGATGATGGTGTTCAAATCAAGCAGGAAGCATCTGGTGACGACGAGGGAATAGACATGCACAAGGTTCCAGAGCGCCCTGCTTCACGATTTGCCACGAGATCACCAGATCATGATACTATGACTGATTCGGAAGCTTCCCATTGTGAAAACGATAATGATGACGAGTCTAGGTATAGTGAATACGAGGAGAATGGACCGGAGATTCCGAGTAGAGAAGAATCTACACCTACACCCACCAATCCTCAATTGCCCCTTTCGCTCCCTCCTATCCCCAAAGAACCTAAGTTCGAAGAACCGCACAAGCATAACCAAGGCGAAGCTAGAATGAGCCTTCCTGACCTGTCATCTATGATTGACAATGATGGCCTGGGGCTTAGTCAATACATGACTCCCTCTCCTCCACTTCCTCCTCCCGAGACTCCTACGCAAGAGCTTGCCCCCTCAAGTAGTATCGCTCGCGATCTTCTCGCCGAACAAGCGGAAAGCCCCGCAGAAGAAGAAGGGGAGGAGGAGGAGGATAATGCCTATGATGAAGACGAGGATACTGGATCGGTTATCAGACATAAGATCTATCGCTCCGATGAGTATGAAGATGGTGAAGGGGCAGATGACGAGGATGACCGTAGCGATTACACATTTGAAGCGGACCATGAAGAGCGCGAGGGAAGGGAGGCAGAGGAGGAGGAGGCAGAGGAGGAACAAGAGGAACAAGAGGAGCGGGAGGAAGTTAGATCTCCCTCACCGGTGGCAGAGTCAATTGCAACGATCAGAGCACCAGGCGGGAAGTTGAAGACCAGAGCAAGTGCAACACCCGCAGATATGGCACAGATGGCCGCTGCACGTAGGCAAGTCAGTGGCGATATGAGTGGAAGCCGCCCCCCTGTTCCCCGGATACCTGATGGGTACCGTAGTGGAGGTGATTCACTGTCTGGTAGCGAGGATGACGCAAATGACGAGGAAGAAGAAGATGGGGTTCTCTCGGATGGCGAGAAAGCCAAAAAGAAAGCCTCTGGTAGGAAGAAGTCGATAGGACTTCCCGCATTAGGAGAATTCGAGTTTGACCTCAAGTTGGATGACCTGTCAGAGGAATTTGACCGAGTTATCGAGGCACAGAAGGTAGAATTCTCGAAACGCTACCCCAAATCGGAGTGTTCTAACAGCGGCCAGCGCGGATATCTAATGCGCCAAAACACTCGAGTTATCCATGCTTCAAGCAGAGATCCTGAAGATGACGTAGCTGGCCCCTCGAAACCAGGCCACTCGCGGACCCAATCTTGGTCAGTTGAACCATGGCGGGCGTCCACGAGGAGGCGCAGCACGCGCGATTCACTTGGTGGGAGCGTCCGAAAGAGGCCTTCAAACGTTGGTGCTATGCCACCAGTGGGTAAGGACGGGAGGCCCCTTCCCATGGTGGATGAAAACGATGTTGAAGGCCGAACGAGCCTCAAGATGCAGCCAGATGACGGCACCGAAAGAGGGAGATTGTTTGTGAAAGTGATTGGAGCCAAAGACCTAGGTTTGCCGCTTCCTCAAGGTGAGAAATTCCCTCTTTTGTTGAGTACATCCTTTACTAACCACCACTAGGCCAACCGACCTACTTTTGCTTGACGTTGGACAATGGGCTTCATTGCGTCACCACGTCATGGCTGGAATTAGCTAAGAATGCGCCTATCGGACAGGAATTTGAACTGTGAGTGCCCGAGTGATCATATGTGAACTATCACCCGCTAACCTTAACAGCGTTGTTCTCAACGATTTAGAGTTCCAGTTGACACTTCAAACCAAGCTTGAGCAACCACCCCCACCCCCGCCCAAGGCTGTTGTGAAAGCACTTCCCTCCAAGCCAAAACAGTCCACTTTCAGCAGGGTGTTTACCTCCCCTAAGAAGCGGAAGCAGCTAGAGTTGCAGCAGCAGCAGCAGCAACTCCAGCAACTTCAGCAACAGCAGCAAAAGCAAGAGCCGCCTGCGCCGGCGACGGCATGGGACCTGTTGCATGGACTTGTTGCTCGCGATGGATCCTTTGCTCGATCTTACGTTTGTCTCAAGGACTTTGAAGGCAAAGCGTTTGGTCGTCCATTTACTACTGATATCAATTGTTTCAATGAATGGGCTGTAGATACTGCGAGTGTCAAGAGCAAGAAGGGTCTTCATGGGTCCCTTCAGCCTGCTCGAAAAGCCCCTTACAAGATCGGAAAACTGGAAGTACAACTTATGTTTGTTCCAAAACCTAAGGGAGCAACCGATGTAAGTGCCCATTCGTTTCCTGGAGTGATGCAATCCTAACTAATAAACAGAAGGAGCTCCCAAAGAGCATGAACGCTGCCATCCGCGAGCTTCGGGAAGCCGAAAGCACATTGGCCAAAACCTGGGAAGGAAACCTTTCGCAACAAGGTGGCGATTGTCCAGTAGGTTTTCTTGTTGTCTTGGTGTTTATGGGTCTAAATACTAACTGCCCCATAGTACTGGCGACGGAGGTACTTCAAGTTAGTAGGACCAAGATTGACTGCATACCATGAGGCCACTCGCCAACCACGAGCAACCATCAATCTTAGCAAGGCTTCAAAGCTTATATATGATCGCAAGGTCCTTGTCGACCCTGAGGTTAAAGGCCCAGGCAAGACTCGGAGAAAGTCTGGGTTTTCGGAAGACGAGGAAGGCTATATGTTTGTCGAGGAAGGATTCCGGATACGATTCGGGAACGGCGAAGTGATCGACTTCTACGCCGATTCTGCCGCAGACAAACAAGGCTGGATCAAGATCCTCGATGAGACCATTGGCCGGATCCCTGAAAAGCGTGGATGGTGCGACATTGTACTCTCAAAGGAAGCTAAAGAAAGAGCGGAGAGGGAGAGAGCCCAGGCAACTTCAGCAAAGGTAAAGGCTGCTCAACAACAGATGCGCCAGAATGCACAGATGAACCAGAACCAGAGCCAGAACCAACAAGGAGCTCAGCAGCCACCAAGGTCCACTCGCCGCCCTCCTCCAGCGAACACTTGTCGTTGATGCTGACTATCGTATATGGCCATGAGGTATTCCTCATGTCTGCATCCTCGGTATCTATTGGTCGCTGGGATACTGGATATTTCCTTTCTTTATTACGTTCGTGTGCATGCTTATCTTCCACCCTACCCCAGGGCTGTGTGGTGTATTCCTGAAAATTTCTTCTTGCATAGTTTCTTATTTCTAGGGTTTCTTCTTCTCTATGGGTAGTAATATTTAATTGCTTGGAGTGATGGGTGCATTTCATTTACAGCAGTTTCAATGTTTCATATCTTCCACATCTATTTTCCTTTGGGAGCGGGGTTTGAAAGCGTGTGGAGCACCCAGGTGTGGTTGGGTGGACACACTTGACTGGTCATGAGTGTCTCATTTGTTGATTCTGTATATCCTGCGGTGGAGTTGCGGCGCCAATAAATGGAATGGCTACTCAATTGCCGTACAGCGTAGGCAGCGTTTTCCCACGGACGTGCGTTGGTGTGGTGGTGGTGGTGGTGATTGCACAAGTAGTGTTGGAGTGATTCCGCGCAAAGAGTCGGGTTTGATGAGATGAAAACATATACAAGTTCATGTCTCGTATACAGTAAACCAAACTATCCATTCATCACCGGTTTGATCCGTTCACACACAGCTCAAGCCGGTGCAGAAGGTTTCTCTTTCCTCCTCCCTTTCTCTTGCACCGTAGCATACGTTTTAACGACCTTAACATTAACCGCTCTATACTCCCCCACGCTGGGCTTCTCCAACCATGGCACCCGAACAGGGAGCACATACCTCTCAACGACCTCCATCAACCCCGCAACAACCTCCTCCGGTGCTCCCTCCAGTAATCCCACGAACCCCGCGCGCGCAATCCCCAGCGCATCCGCCAACCTAGCCTCCGACCCCCTCGGCAGCTGCACCAACCTCACAACCCTTCCGCCTTGCCCCTCTCCCGAAGCCAGCCCGCAAAGCAGGGGAATATGCGAGTGTAGCAAGGAAGGCTGCGAGTCCGCACGGGTGACGAAGACTGCCCTCATCGCTGGCTTTCTGTTCTCCTTCCCCCCTTGTGTTGCAGGTAGCGCGAAGGCCACCGACCTCCGCCTCCCCGTTAGCTCTTCCAAATGCGCAGTAGTGGAGTTTAAGCCTATGGTTAGGTACTCGCTGATTTCCGGCACTGGCGGTGGTGGTATAGTTGTTGTAGTTGTAGCGGGGGAAGGAGAAGCGCGTTTGCGCTTCCTGTTCCGTTTTGCCGTGGATGGCGGGGGCGGCAGGAGGCGCTTGCGCGTTCCGATTGGGGAGAGGATATTACTGAGGTGTTCTAGGATTGCGGTTTGGGCAGCTGGGGGGACTGTTGGCCTGTAGCTCTGTGTTAGTGAGTTGTGTGGAGGGTAGGTAGGCAGATAGGGGATTGAATAACCATTGTATTGTTGGGAAGGGGGCACTCAGGGTGAAGAGGAACTTTGGCTTTTTTATTGTGGTTGTGTTTGGTGGGGGGGTGGAGGTGGGTTTGGTGGTCATGGCGTGCACCAGTAATGGTATTTGGTTCTTTTAATTCTGTGCTTTTTTTTCTTTT
>QFET01003465.1:7767-41865 GCA_003316355.1 Tuber calosporum
AAAAAAAAAAAAATATTGACCTTACCGAGAGAGGAAAGCCCGACGACATAACACACGGTCCAATTATTCGAGCTTTTACGGTAATGAACCACGGTGGTTGCCTTCATGTCGTCGTGCTGCGCCACATATCGCCCAACAGCAACCCCCTTCAATAGAATGGTAACTTAGAGGAATCCATACGATACACTTTCAACTACACCATTCCGTCTAGTTACTTAAATACCCGAACTACGACCCATATCCGCATGCTATCGCGACTCTCTCAGTTGTCTCGCCATTTATCACCACCAATCATGACTACCCCACATAACACACGCTTTGGCAAACCAATGTGTACCTCAGCATGTCTCATTATTGGAGACGAGGTGCTTAACGGGAAGGTATCCATCCGCCCCAATACACCAATTCAGAAGGTTACTTATCGTATAATAGACGGTGGATACGAACAGTAGCTACTTTGCGAGATTCTGCTTCGATCTTGGTGTTAAAATGAAACGAATTGAAGTAATTGCCGATGACGAAGGAGAAATCGTGGAAGCTGTTCGACGCATGAGTAAGGACTACGACTTTGTGGTAACTTCCGGAGGGATCGGTCCTACGTATGCTTCAAACCTTCCCCCCTCGCGCGCAGACTAATTAAGGCATGCGATAGCCACGACGATATCACCTACTCATCGATCGCTAAAGCCTTTCATCTGCCACTCACCCTTCACGACGAAACCTGGGCCCGAATGTGCAAGCTTTCAAAATCGAACAAAAAAAACCCACCATTTGATTGGCAAACCCCTTCCCCGATGCTTACTGCAAAGCAACGAATGGCATTGTTACCCACCGGGCCAAGCGTGCAGAATGTGTACGTCTCCCCCGATCGGTGGGTTCCGATCTGCGTCGTAGACAACGTTCACATTCTTCCCGGTGTCCCGCGCATTTTTAGGCAGCTCCTTGAGGGGCTACGCCCGCTCTTGAATGTCGATAGCCACAACAAGCAAACCCGCGTCCTCATTTCTACTCCAATGGGGGAAAGCGAGATTGCCGACTTCTTGACAAAATTACAGGAGAAGGTTGGGCAGCGGGGAGTGAAAGTCGGGAGTTATCCACGTTGGGGGAGAAAAAGGAACACGGTTACACTTACCGGGGCTGACAAAGAATACATTGAGGATCTTGTGGATGAAGTTGAGAAAGGTGTGGGGGGGTTGAGAGTTTCGATTGAAGGTGAAGACGATGAGAAGGGGACTCTGGAAGAGATAGAGGAGGTGGAGGATACCAAGGATGAGGTTAGGACTTGAAGGGAACGTATTCTAGGATATCCGGTCATTTTATTTGCTTTTTTCTTCACATTCTATACACAGGTTAGGGGTCACTTTATCATGTATTGTCACTCGGTTTGGATTGTCTGTTTGCAGTTTAGAGTTCGGTACATGTGGCATATTAGGCCTAGGGGCCCTCATCACTGGTTCTTGTTGTTTGCCAGCTCTGTATAAATACATCCGATATCCTCCTAACATCGCTTTCCTATCTTCCCCGGATTTTCCTTCAATGGCACATTATGACACTACTTGTACAATTATCCCACTTTGCCGCCATTCGCATTCACAGCCATTTCTTCATAACCATCACTTAGAACATTTTCGCTTTAGGTCGTTTCCACCTCTCACCCTTTATGCTAGAGCAAACACCGATTATCCCGCCATGTCTCATATCATGAGGCAGCGTTCCCAATGGCCCAGTCCGTCCATCTTGGAGGCAAGGCGGGATGGACTATAAGCTGCACTCTACTTTTGGGGAGCATCCCGACGTTCTACACCCGATAGGCAAACAGTCGGAGGGGCCATGGCCCTGTCTGATAGGGTAAACGCCGAGAATTAGATTTCGTCCCCCACAGTCAGAACAAAAGACGGCCCCCTAAGAGATCACCGCCCTGGACGGGCTGCTAGATCCCGCCAGTTCCGGGGAACCCAGACCTTTGGGAACATTACCGCGAAACAGCAAAATAAGATGTGGTATGATCAACCTTACCCACACACTACGTTTTGATATCATACTAAGGACTAAGATAGGGTTGCCGCCCCAATAACCGAGCCCTTTGCAGGATCAATGTACGAGTATTGGGTTTATATTCTGAAAAAAAGTATCGTAATAAAATCCCTAGCCTTCAGATGGCCTTCTTCCGCTAACGATCTTTAGAAATTTTTTATAACAAACGCCATGACCAGAACGTTGCGGAGTCAGGCTGGAATGAGCCATAGCGCGCAGTGTAGCTGAGGTGAATCTAGCCAACGTGTGATGGCACCACCTCCTAAAGGCTGAAGGTCATTGTATATGCTTTGTATCATAACATTTTGTTTTTCACCATGGAATTTTATTTCAATTCAAGGAAAATGAAAATAGTGTGGTTTGGTAAAGCAGTGTTGCAAAGAAGGCTTTCTGTAATCGAACCCACGGGGTTAGAAGTGTGAGTATTTATTGGTTAGGAACGGGGAGAGAGAAGTACTGGTATCATACTAGTTTATTTTTTTATTTTATTTTCCTTTGCTTCCAGCTACAGTACCTCCAAGTGTCATTGTTTACTGTTTTGTTAGAAGGGGTTCGTACAACCCTCCTGTTGGAAAAAGCACGTTCCGAATCCTTCTATCATTCTTTCACTCAACCCCCACCTTTATATTATTACCTTTTTTTTTTTTTGAATAACGTTGATGACCCTTTACTGCAACATTGTGGTAAATGATCACACTATTGTCAAGATGGAGATATATACCAATGAACTGGTACAACAGAGAATTACACTGCTGTATCTTAAACCTTGATAGGTAAACTGGAGAGAGACCTTTGGTCATAGCACAATATGAGAGTTTAGTTAGCAATAGCAAATTTAGAAAGGCATCTTGAGAAGGAAGGAAAATCTTTCCCAATAGTACCAGGCAGTTGAAATGAACCAAAAAAGAGTAATAAGAATGTTGGAAATCTTCCAACCACAAGTACAGCCTAAGGAAGACATGGCTTGATAGAAGTTCTTAGAAGGTGGATCTCTCTAGTTCTGTAGGAAGAGCCATATTGATGGAGATGACAAGACTTCGAAGACAAATATAATGATTGTAACATAGGAACTGTAGAGGTTATGTCGACAGGAGTAGAGTTTCTATATGTAGTATACTGTAGACTATCCAAAAACAAATTACCTTTTGGCTAACTTTAAGTACTAAGACACTAAACTGACTAGTATTTTGCAGGCTGCTAATATCATAGTTTTTTTTTTTTTTTCATAAGATATTTACTGCAATACTTTCTTTTCAGAGTGTTACAAATTTTTTTTTTTTTTTGTAAAATCCTAGAATTTATTTGCTTAAATAGGTGCAAACCTCTGCTATAAAGGGCCTCCAGAATATCCACTCAGGGAGGTGGAGTTGCACATGCAACCAACACCCTCATTGAACCCCCACTGGACCTCTTCTGCAGGACACCCCCGATTTGACCCTGAGGTATGTCAGTCAAAAACCTCCCCTGCTGGCCTAAGGAAAAACAAGCCGCCCCAAGTTCCTCTGGTATGGAACCAACCGCACATCCCACACCAAAATGGGTGCCCACACCCAGCCAAGCTGCCAAGAACTGCAAGAAAACCCCTCACACACTCAGCAACAAAGCAAAAATACAGGTCCAAAAAAGCATAGGCATGAAGCAACAAGAAAACCCACACCGTAAATCTGCTCCACCGCTGTCCAGGCCCCCATAGGCAACCCGCAGTAAACTCCCTAAAACAAAGGAAAACCCATCAAAAGAAACCTCCCTGATCTTGAAAACTCTTCTGGTTTTCAAAAGTCCTGGCTCATTAGAGAGCAATATGGGGTAACCAGCAACCTTTGTCCTCTGCTCATGGTGCAGGGAAACCATAATTTTCGTTAGGGGAGTGCTAGCCCAGGAAAATCAGCTCCCATTGAGATTGTAAAAACCTGGCCGGCCCGACAGTGAGCAGCCTGAGACAGTGCAATACCGACTGCATTTCGCCAGTTTTGTCCGCCAGGTATAGGTCGTTTTTAAAGTCCCACGATGAAGTTACCCCAGGCCTATGAAGCCCCAAAAGTTCAGCCAGGGGGATCGTGAGACTATCGTTCGGTGTTTACCCCCATTCCCACCTTCCCAAAAGGGAAAGCGAAAAGAGGGGTCAAGAAAATCGCGGAGAAGGAGTTTGTTCAGAGTGTTACAAACCCTGTTGGGTTTAAATAGTGCTGGTACCTTAGAACCAACCTCGAATCTCAAAGCGAATCAAGAATGCTAGTTGTAACATACTCCCAAGTATCTCAAGAATCCCAAAGGGACTCTGAAGATACTATTAGGATAGGGGGAGAAGCGTCGATGGATAGGTCTTCAATAGACAAGGTAAAAGGTATGGAACTAATAGAGTAACCGTTCAACTTGTAGTATTAAAGATGATAGTCCGGTGAGGCTTGAGAGTCCGAATCCTTAAGGGATTGTAGGCTCTTTAAATACAAAAGATTGTAGCTAGGAAAACTTAACAAAAGCGCAAACATCCTGTCCAACAAACATGCTAACAGAGGCAGCATACCAAGGTAACCATATTCCAAAAACAGAGGGTTAAAAGCGACAGGATGGAGCTAACAAAACAAGTAATGGAATCCAAACAGGAAGGAACAAGAGATCGCTACTACTATACAAATCCAGTAGGTATAGCAAGAGGATAGCGATACTCAAATGGGTAGAAGTAAGGAGGGGTAGTGATAAGCGAAACAAGGAAAGAATAACCAGTTAGGAAGTCATAACCAAGTAGGAAGGAACAACCAAATAGTAGCGCTTATCAGGTATAAACCCAAATAAGTAATAACCAACATCAAGTCAGTAGTAATAGTAGAAACATAGTAGGATTCCGTTACACTAGTCCTAATACATTAGTGCTATACCTAATTAGGGGATATCTTAGCTAATTAATAAGCAAAAGAGTTTTTTCCTGATCCAAGTATCACAGTCCTCCTTCTCATACAAACTTTCATGGTCTCCACAGCGCCAACCAACGCGCCAAACAGAAAATCACTCTGTAAATATGTTCTAATCGCACATTAGTAAATCTGTACAGGAGGGACTTTAAAAATCGTATTTGTAAGTGTCGTTGTCCCAACTTGAAATATCCGTCAAAGTTGGGTGTCTTCAGGGTAGGTTCTAAGCTGCCAGCACTATGCTTTCAATATGACTCACTTTTTTTTTTTTTGTTAAATCCGTGGTTTTATTCGTACTTAGTACAGGAAAATCCTGGCATTCACCCTGAGGTATGGCCTAAAAACCCCTATAACATAAGAAACTTCACCTCCCCCATAAAATAACAAATAACAATAGAAACACTATCATAAACATCAAGTCATCAGCCCCAGGGCGAAAAATTCAAAATCAGGACCTCAGGTCTGAGTCTCTCGTAAACGGAAAAATTCCCAACCTAACTGGAAAGTTCAACCTATTCTGTGTTACAAAGGAAACAAAACCCTTCATCAAGGCTTTCCCTTTATCCCCTCTTTCCCATAGGGCTGAGCCTGGGCTTAGGTCAAACATCCCCTGATCTACCCACTCCTTTGGCCGAGCCAGGCGTGGGCAAACTGTAATTACGTGTTCGAAGGTCTGAACTGACTGTAGACATAGGTTACAAGTCGGATCCTGGTCCTGGCTGGACCAGCTTGCCTGCCCTCTTAGATAGCTCTTGTTCGATCTCATCTGGTGTATCCTACCGGCCTGGAATTTCGGAATTGTCATGAAAGTCCAGCAATCACGGTACGGCGGTCGATATACATAGTACTCGGGGTATGCCTCCTGTACCCATCTCTTGTGTACCTCTTTCCTAACCCACTCCCTGGCCTCGATATACGCCTTTGCGGCGTCCTCTTGTACCTTTTCGAGTCGGTTTGGCTTTACCGGAAAGGGCCTTGACTGATATATCCCAGCAGCCGTAGCCCCTACTTCGTCAATCGGGAGGCGGATTTCAATATGACTCACAGTTATAAGTTATATATAATCCAGTAGGATAAGTGGTATCGGACAAAACAATGCCACTGCCCGTAATGGTGCTTGCGCAGCAATGTGGCTGTTGCCATGTTATGCCCATGATTGGAGCCTTGCAATAGCCCTGTGCTGGTATGCTGGTAAGCTAGGGTTCATGGTCATACAATGCGCTTCTAAAATACCAGTTGTGCTGACGCCGTCAAACTGACTTCTCTACAACTCACTTTGTAGACACAGTACCGTTATTGCATTATGCCATACAGCATATTACGTTGTCGTACAGGAAAGTCTTTTAACGGTGGTTGAAACTGGATGGATTGATGGGTATCATACACTGAGGTGGATTGGAGGAAGCTCACTGCGGGCTTACAGGCTGGGATGGTTGAGCACAAAAAAAAAAAAAAAAGAAGAAATCCCACGCGGGACTAGGGGAAGTATCATGCTGTGAAATCGTATTGGAGGTAAATTCACCAGCACTCGAGGGAGAGTATGATATCACAATCAAATACAGTACGGTACAGCACCTAACATCAGGCGTTACTTTTACACGAATTTTAAAGTGCTACCCAAAAAGTAGACAAACCAAAACCCCGAACCAACTTGACCCTTTCATACATGCACAGTACAAGCACAGGTAGAGCAGAAGCACGACAGGTTCTAGATTATACAAGACTGCGAAAATCTGTTTTTTTCTATTTCATGTATCGTAACTCACAGAAAGACATTGCATAGCGAAGAGAAGGAGGAGGGAAAGGCGTTGTGAAGTGGGCTACGCAGACCATTCATACCGTAAGGAAGGTGAGAAGGAAAAAAATAAACAATAGCTCACCCCGCCAAACTCTCCCAGCCAACCCTGAATCCCAGCGTCCCTAGTCACCCCCACGGTAGAGAAGAGAGAATGAAGATATTAAAAGGGAAGAGAAGCAAACGCCGGAAGAAACAAAAAAAACTAATCCACACACTCTCTTCTCCCCCCGCTCCGGACATCTTAGGGAAGGGGTGATTTTTTTTTTGGGCTCGGTAGCCTCGCTCTGGAGGGGAGGAGGAAAAGGGAACTATGCTTTTGTTTGGTTGGTATCTGTTTTTGTTTTCTTTAGACAGCATCGATATCGATATCGCCGGCTTCGACATCGAACTCAAAGTTGCACTCATCGGCTCCTTCGTGGCCTGTTTGTTATATTAATACCAGTATTAGGTTCAAGAGTGATATAACGACAGTGAGGAGGGATGGGTAACTAACCATAAGTATCTGTCTCGTTGATCTTTGCGTTCTCCGGAAGCTCACCGTAGGCTTTGAGAGAGCGGGCTTCGTCGGCGGTGTACTTAAGAATGACGTCGCCCTTCTCATCCTGGTAGTCACGGAGAGAGAGAAGGATGATGTCTCCTTGATTAATCCAGACCTTTGTTATGTTAGCCCATGAACCAACGTACCCGATATGAGGAGGCTGCTTTAAGAGGGCAAGCAGATATACCTTTTTGCGCATCTTCCCGCGAATGTGGGCTAAACGCTTCTCGCCATCAAAGCATAAGGCTTCTAAACGACCGTTACCCAACATCTTAACGACCTGTGCGTATTCTATGTGGTATTAGTTTGAGTTATGATTATCATTTTCTTTTTCCCCGTAGGAACGTAGTGTCAAGGCTTAATCTCGACGGCGATGGAAGCATACCTTGACCATCTTCTTTAAAGGTCAGCTCACGCTTTTCGTTGTCGTTTTCGTTCTTTCCTCTACGCCTGTTCTTTCCTCCCTGTTTTCCGCGACGCAGTTAGCCGCCCGTTGCGTAATATGCATTATTTGTGATTTTTTTTTTTAGACGAACGGTAGCGCTAGCAAGAGGAGAGAGGAAAAAAAAATTAAATCAAAAAATAAAATAAAATAAAAACATACCTTTCCTTTATTCTTAGGCATAGGTGCTTTAGTTGAGAGCCGCTTGTCACGTGGTAAGTCGAGTGTTTGGAAAGTGTTGGCTTTTACTGTGGAAGTGGTGAGAAACGTATGTGTGTGTTGGAAGGAGTTTTTAGAGGACTTGCTCTGAAGGAGGAGGGGCAAGCTTGGGTGAGGTTGAGCTGGCTTCACTGACAGGGCAGGAACTTTACGGCCGGGTAATTAGTTTGCCTTCCCCACTCAGGGCATGGTGGTTACCCGGCATAGCCACTAGCCCCTCCCCCGCAATTGTTTCTCGACAAGCGCCCCTCTCCTCGTTGAGTCAGCGATTGGAAAACAAGACCAACCCCTACATTCATATACCGAGATCTCTCAACAGTTCTTACGCGAACCATGGCCACAGAACTAGTGACTCGAGTTTTACACTCCCTCAATGATGCGTCAGAATTGCCTCTCCTCTCCAGCGAGGCATTTCCAGAAGTCGAGCCTACAACGCTGAAGGGGGCTCTTGACTCGCTGCAGAGCCGGG
This sequence comes from Tuber calosporum, assembly GCA_003316355.1. Lineage (NCBI taxonomy): Eukaryota > Fungi > Ascomycota > Pezizomycetes > Pezizales > Tuberaceae > Tuber > Tuber calosporum. The sequence continues at coordinate 16,177 of QFET01003465.1, forward strand.
AGATGCTCGTTTATGAGACAATCGACCGCGAAGAGCCTGTCTTGACAGAGGAGGCTGAGGGAATTTTAAGGGATGGGAGCCACGAGGCGAAAGTCTACCAAGCGGTTTGTGCTGCTATAGACGGTATTAGAATCAGTGAGCTACCTGTAGGAAGTCATTTTTCTTGTTTTTTTAGTCCAATATTTACTTCGGTTTCTAATGGGGGTAGAGAATTGTTGGCGGAACTACTGCGAAGGTCGGTCAGGGGAAGGCTTTCAAGGAGGGGTGGATCAGGAAGGATGGCGATAGGTTGCTTAAGCAGGTACAAACTCCTTTCAAGGAGCTAACGGCGTTTTCACAATACCCGAAGCAGTGACTGAGACGCTGTGCTTAGGCGGCTTCAATTAAAGATACCACTCGCGACCAATTGCAATTAGTCAAGGCCAAACAAACTGTGCCTGAGCCGGCTTTTCTGGCAGAGCTGAAAAAGAGGAAGCTCATCACTTTACAGAAGCGTATTAGCTTCAAGGTAAACAAGGGACCTAAGTTTGCTTTGGAGATTGTGAAGGAAGAGACAGACCTGACAGCGGAAATGATCGCTAGGCATGTTTTTTCACTCTCTCCTTGCCAACCCGAGCCATGCTCAAATTGCTTACCTGAAGTCACTTAGTGGTGCCTGGAAGGATAAAAGCTTCAAGCCTTATAATTTCTCTGCCTTGGGCGCACACACTCCCAGCGGAGCTTTACATCCGCGTTAGTCCTTTCGACTCCTATTATCTCCCTATCCAACAACTACTGTTTACATACTTACACTTCGGTCTTATATAGTAAACAAGGTTCGCAGCGAGTTCAGAAATATTTTCTTTGAGATGGGCTTCACAGAAATGCCAACCAATCGGTAAGCCTTCAACCACCCGCTCACTTAAAACAAACTGACACCATCAGCTTTGTCGAGACGGGTTTCTGGAATTTCGATACTCTTTTCGTACCCCAACAACATCCGGCCCGCGACTTGCAAGATACCTTCTACATTTCAGACCCTGCTGTCGCTGATAAACCCAGAGATGACGAAACAGGAGAATTCCTTGCCGAATACTGGGAGAATGTACGAGAAGTTCATCAAGAAGGCAAATTTGGTTCCCTCGGATATCGCTACCCATGGAAAGAGGAGGAGTCTCTTCGTCTAGTCCTTCGCACTCACACCACTGCAATCTCGGCAAACATGCTTCATAAGCTCGCTAAAAACCCGCGACCTGCAAGATATTTCTCTATTGACCGTGTCTTCAGAAACGAGACTGTTGATGCAACTCATCTCGCAGAATTTCATCAAGTTGAAGGTGTAATCGCAGACTACAACCTTACACTTGGAGATCTTATTGGCTTCATGCAAGAGTTCTTCGGAAAGATGGGTGTACACCAGCTGCGCTTCAAGCCGGCGTACAATCCCTATACCGAACCATCAATGGAAATCTTTGGTTATCATGAAGGCCTAGGAAAGTGGGTTGAGATTGGTAATTCTGGTATGTTCCGACCCGAAATGTTGGAATCTATGGGATTACCGAAAGATATGCGAGTCCACGGATGGGGGTTGAGTTTAGAACGCCCTACGATGATCAGATATAAGGTCAACAATATCAGAGAGCTAGTAGGGCACAAGGTTGACCTGGGTTTTGTGGAGAGTAATGCAGCAGTTAGGTTGGATAGAGACTAAGTCGAAGCTATAAAATAGACGAGGGGACACTAAGATAAAGTGTCTTTTTTATTGATTTATCCTTGCGTCAGTTTATTTTTTCCTGTGAGATAGGGAGCTCGGATCGTTCTGCGAGAATCAACCTACAGCTCTGAAATTCGTGTACCATATTGTAAACATGAAACCTAACTTGGATGCCTTTGTCATCACTCGCTTCCCTGCCAAGAACCCGTGATCTTGGCAAACAGAGCCGCAAAAACGAGAAAGAAAAGCTTTGCACAAGATTTCAGAAATTCAAAATCAACCCCCACCAATTCGGGTGAAGAGCCCACAACAACCACGGAAACGGACGATCCCGATTCCAATTAATAAATAAAAGTGATGACCCACATCTCTCTCCATCGCTGTCGCTTCGTCGACTTCCCACCCTCACATATAACAGCTCTAGCCTTCTCCCATCCATCAACACCCGCATCACCATACTCTCCGCCCAAGAACCTGCGATTAGCAATTGGCCGCGCGAATGGATCTATTGAGATCTGGAACCCCCTTTTAGGCGTCTGGGTCTATGAGACCACCCTTGCCGGCGGGAAAGACCGCTCAATAGAAGGCCTTACTTGGGTTCAGGACCATGATTCCCATGGGAGAGGCCTCCTCCGCCTCTTCAGTATTGGGTACTCCTCCGTCGTCACAGAATGGGACCTGGCTACCGGCCGCCCACGCACACATACAGACTGTAACGGCGGTGTGATATGGAGTATCGCTGCTCAGCCACCACTTCATTCCTCTGAAAAGGCCAAAGAGGAAGACCAGGAGGCTTGCGCACAGAAGATTGCTGTGGGCATGCAGGATGGGGCGCTAGCGATTCTCTCGACTGCAGGTGGAAAAGGTGCGTTGAGTTATGTCAAGACATTAGTGAGGACTGGAACGAGTAAATCCAGGGTTTTGTCCATGGCCTGGCAGAATAGACATACGGTGGTTGCTGGGATGGCAGACTCAGCGATTAGAGTCTGGGATATTCGCAGCGGCCGGGCTGTTTCGAGGCTGTCGTTGAATAAGGATCGTGGGAGGGATGTGCTAGTTTGGGCCGTTCGAGTGCTACCAAACGGGGATCTGGTATCTGCGGACTCAAGAGGGGAGGTGTGCTTTTGGGACGGAGATAAGTACGCGCTTAAACAAAGGATTAAAAGCCATCATGGGGATTGCCTAGCGTTAGAGGTCGGTGGGATCAACGGGGACACTGTTATCTCTGGAGGTGTGGATATGAAGACTATCCTTTACAAGCATATTAGTGAAGGAAGGAAGTGGGGCCAAGTGACACTACGGCGATTTCACAAACACGATGTGAGAGCTATGGCGGCTTACGAATGCGGAAAGTTCAGTGTCATTGCTTCAGGAGGTGATGTCCCGTTCATTCTAGATCAAACAGAACCCGTTTTAACGGTGATTTAGGTGTTGATATGACCCCGATAATTATACCCCTACGACAATTCCTGGACGAAGCCCACCTTGAGATCCCTGCGGTCCCACAATCGCCAGTCGTCACTTCAGTGCCAGAATCACGACTGGTAATGAGTTGGTGGCAGCAAGAAGTCAAGATCTGGCGAATCCAAGAACTGGGCTATGACGAAAACAAAGGAGACGAACCATACCGATTCCCCGGCGAGGAAGGAGGGCGTGGCAGAAAGCTCTTGAGCAGGATTGTCTTGGCTGTAAGTTCATCCTGACTCGCTTCCTATCCAATGCATAATTAATATATCATGTAGAACGATGAGTACATCACTTCCGCATCAATCTCATCACCAATTCCTCAGAACGGCGGACATCTCCTTGCAGTTTCGACAATTGCTGAAGTTAAGCTATTCTTGTTAAGGCCTCCGAGGCCTTTATCTGGTTCTACGTCCCTAAGGGTTAGAAAAATAACTATTCCCGACTCATTACCTCTCCAAGCGCCAGGGGATGAAGACGATTCCGACGACGAGATGGAAGAAGATATTGACCTTGCCAACGAGGGGGCAAGGCTCGTCAGGATATCTCCGGACAGACAATGGCTCTCAGTAATCACCCCCGACTCCCGGGTTCTCATCGTCAAACTGGCAGTAGAGCTGCCAGCAGACCCCAAGTCTAAAGCCACAGTCACGTTTAAGTCCTCGGTCTTCGAATTACCCAGACAGGACCGTCCCGAGACAACTTCTCTAGCCCCGCCCCCGCCAACCACGGACGTCCCTAGCATACGCCAACGAAAGTGTCTAGTCCACCGCATCGACGAAGGCGACTTAGAAACCTACCCAAGGACAATAAACCACCACCTCTTCTCCTCCACCAGCGACCTCCTCGCAGTCTCAGACCTGAGCGGGTACCTAGATACCTACATCTTAGCTAACCCCACAACCCCAACCTGGAAACTCAACCCCAAAAACCCCCTCCTGCCGCGCCTCAACTCCTCCCTGAGCGCCCTAACCTTCCGCTCTTCCTTTCCCTCCCCCTCCAGTTCCTGTACAACCAACCTTGAAGACCGCCTAATCTTAATAACCTCCAAAGAAAACCACATCCTAGAACTCCACCTAACCACGGGCGCGCTATCGGACTGGTCCCGCTGCAACCCGCCAACCCACCTACCGCTAGACTTCCGCATGCTAAAGTCGCATGCAACGGGCACGTTCTTCGAAACCAGCCAATGGGAAGCGAAGCAGCGACTATGGATATGGTCCGCAAACTGGCTCTGGATGTTTGACCTCCTGAAGGACTTACCAGAGGTCAAACCCCGTACTGAAGCCACGAGAGGAACGTTGGGTTCCGGAGCGGGGCATAAACGAGTGATGACAGGAGGTCTTGTGGTCTCCGGACCAATCGTTAACCCCCCTCCCCCTACTCCCACTAAAACTATTACTGGCGGGGCAGTGCTAGACTCAGAATGGGAAGGCGAAGGCTACGAAGATGAGGAAGGCGCCGATAGATCTATGGTCCTCGCAAGCACGCAGAAGAAGCGCAGCAAAGGTGGCACCAAAAGCGCGTTCTGGAGTTCAAATAGGTACAAGAACATGCTCGGCTTCCTGCCTGTCGGCTGCCGTGAAGAGATTCTCATCAAGGGCGAAGGCTGGAAGAGCGGCCAGGTGCTTGAAGCTATGGAAATGGTGGTTATCGAGAGGCCCATGTGGGACGTTAAGATGCCGCCCAGGTTTTGTAAGGATGCTGGGAGTTCGGCGAGGAGGGGGGGGATGTAATTGCATTGCATGTGGTATGGCATGTATAGTAGGAAGGAGGGGAGGAGGCGGGAGCTTTTTTGTATGATACAGTATTCATCAAAAAAGGTTGGGTCTTGCTTCTAAATGCATATTTACCTGCAGTATGCCCCTCTTTGCAACACAACCCTTACCACGCAAGTTCCCGCACAGGTGCGGTGGCCATCAATGTGTGTTTCGGGTTCCCGGTCGATTCCATATAAAAGGTCAAGTTACTACATTGAGATAACTTATAGTATCATATGCACCAACACTTGGGTATGAAGAGCTAACCGAACCCATCGCAAAACCTCGATTATTTATGCGCAAAGCAACAAGCCAACTACAAATACAGTCCCTCGGGCTCACCCTCGCTCTTGGTTTTCAGGACCCTCTCCCGAGCCGTCCTAAAATCTGCCATTTGTACCCTCATCCTCCGCTCTCTCAGAGCGAGTAATCCAGCCTCAGTACAGATAGCCTTGATATCGGCACCAGAAAGATCATCCTTCTGGTTGATAAACTCTTCAAGTTCTACATCGGAGCTCAACGACATCTTCGAAGTGTGGAGGGTAAAGATCTTGCGTTTTGTATTTTCTGGAAAGCATCAGTAACGCAACATCATCCGTATTGGGGCAGGAGGGGGAAGCATACGATCAGGATTCTCAAATAAAATCTTACGATCAATTCTACCCGGACGAATCAAGGCGGGATCCAAAGTCTCAATCTTGTTGGTGGCCATAATGACCTTGACGTCACCTCTATCATCAAAACCATCCAGTTGGTTTAACAATTCTAACATAGTCCTCTGGACCTCCCTCTCGCCACCACTTGTCGAGTCGTAACGCTTAGTGCCGATAGCATCGATCTCGTCAATGAAGACAATACTAGGTGCGTGTTCAGCAGCGACTTGGAATATTTGACGGCAAAGGCGAGGGCCATCCCCAAGGTATTTCTGAATGAGCTCAGAACCAACGATACGGAGGAAGGTAGCAGATGTTTGATTGGCAACCGCCTTCGCGAGCAAGGTTTTACCGGTGCCGGGAGAGCCGTAAAGAATAACGCCCTTCGGAGGCTTGATACCCATCTCTTCATAAAGCTCAGGGTGAAGCAACGGCAACTCAACTGCCTCACGAACTTCCTGAATTTGTTGTTCCAAACCACCAATATCCGCATAAGACTCGGTAGGAGCTTTATCAAGCTTCATGACCGAGATCAAAGGATCTGAATCTTCTGTAAGAACACCAACAATCGAGACCGACTTGTGATGCAGCAATACTGAGCACCCAGGCTCCAGGAGATCCTTATCAACAAATGACATGATGGAAACGTAGTATCTAAGACCCAATAATTAGCTCACACCCCACACCCGAGCACACCTGTTCATGATGTGAAACATACTCAGGGCCTGTAGCACTAGAGACAATCGCATGGTCATCATCAATCATCTCCTCCAGGTTCCCAACCCCCATTGGACTCCCACGCATATCATCAACACGGCTCCGCTCCTCCTCTTGCCTTTGCTCCAAACCTCCCTTCTCACCCTTGCTCCCGCGTAGACGTTCCTGATTCTGGACGAATTCCTCTTCAAGAAGTAGATGATCCTTGATACGCTCCATCCGAAGAAGTTTAAGCTTACAACGAGCATTGGGGTAGACTGTTGGAAGCTTGCTGGCGGCGTCTGGTCCAGCGGCGGTACGGCGCTTGCGTCGGCCGACACGAGTAGTAGGTGGGGGAGGTTCGTACTTTGGCTTTTCCTTCTGCACTGGGGATTAGCCCGGTGATGGTTTCCGGGAAATACATGATGAAACCGGAGGTGATGGAGTGGGTAAATAGGGTTGGGAGGCCCAGTCGCAGGTGAAGGCAGAGTGGAACTTACTTTTTGATCTTTCCCCTTCTCGCCATCTCCCGCTGGAGGTCCGCCTATTCCAGACTGAGTATTGCCCTACATTTGCCCCCGTTAGTGCCGAATATCGAACCCATCTAAACATCAAAAATCATCTATCTAAGATAGATACCCCGATGCCTTTCAGAGAACAGCTCTCAGACAATATCCTACCATATTAAACCTGTATGGTGACTCTGCTCAGTTTATCGTTCGGGGGCCGATGAAATAGAAAATGCTGGAATGATAGATGGGTGTTATGAATGGAAAGGGATGAAGGCGACTTGGATGAGGATGGTGGATGGATGGAAGGGATTCAGCGTGGTGTTTGAAGCAGGGCGACATATCATAGGAGCCTACTTTTGGCAGTTTGTCAGCCTATGCAGCTGCCCAACTAAACCCTAAACCCTCGAATTCTATTTAACGCCCAAGCTTTGCTGCAAGGTACCAAAAATTTGGTGGCAAAAACCTCTGGTATCATAACCTTTTAGAAGACTCACAAAAATTACTTGTCACTATTGTATCATAATAATTGCCTTACTAAAATAAATAGCCCCCAGAGACCCTAATTCTCTACTTCTCGCCCATCCTTTGGGCTCAATTCCTACTTGTACCATTCTATGAACTCCCGAGAGTGAAAAAAGTGTATATGTAAAAACTCCCCACTACTCGAAGGGCAAAAAAAGAGAAGGAAAAGGAAGAGGGGGGTTGCATAGTCTATGAGGTACAAGAAACGAAAAAGCCTTCTTATCTACAAAAGTTGGCCCCATTCCCCTCATGGACAAACTTCGTGACTTCGCTGTCTTATCATAAGGGATCCCCTTTTGATTGGGCCTCTGACCAGTGCTCTAGTTGCTTTAGAAGGTACTGATATAGGACCAACATCGTTCCGGATTGAACACTAGTCCACACAGCTCTTGGGCCTACGCCACGGAACCAGCCCCGGATGCCCTCAGTCCGGTATAGGAGTTTGAGGCCTTCGAAAACGGAGGACGTGTTGAACTTTAGTGGACCGGTTTTCGGAGGTGAGGTTGTGGAAGGCGATGATGTTGATATTGACCTATGCTGCGGCGGGGGAGTCGGGGGAGGTGGCGGAGATTGCAATGCAGTAAACGGCCTGGACTCTTTTCGCACATTGGATGCTAGAGTAGTAGCGGCTTTGGAGGCGGACGAGGGTGATGTTCGGACCTGGGTCTGTATCCTTGTTTTCACAACATCTGCATGCCGGGTCAGCATTCTTTCAAAAATCTATACAAAGGAAAAGTGCGACAAACCAAGAGGGCAAGTAATGACACCAGCTAAGCCACCTGCAAACCCAGCCGTAGCAATCTCCAACGGCAATCCTATATCTCTGGAAGCACAGTACGATTTTGCAGCCTTTTGGAACTGCTCGTAAAACGCGAACTGAAGGGCCGAAAATGGCAAATCCCTCATAATTGTGGCTTTGTACCCATAAAACAAGGCTGCAGGTCCCTCTCTTCTAATGATTGTTCTAGTTGCGTCTATCGTGCCACGGTAATTATATCCGGACTTAAAATAAGGATTATTGTATCTCCCCTGTAACTGTAGCCTTGTCTTCAGAACTTCAGACGGAACGTACACCACGCTCGCAAAGAGATCGGCCAAAAAACCACCAGAAAGGTATGCCAAATTCTCCGGACATCCCGCATCAATTAAATTCCGTTTCGAAAACTCGTAGACCCCAAAGAAAATGACTGTGCCTGGAAGACTCCCCATAAAAGCGGGAGTGACACCACTATAGAGCCCTCTTCGAAACCCCTCCTCACGAAAAATAGTCGCATATGCATCAGACATAGTGGAATACTTGATGGCTGTAGGGGCACCCTGCTGACGAGTCTTGACAGTGTCAAGCGAATGCATCAAGATGTCGCCCGTACTTCCTCCTATACCGCCGGCTACCATACACTTTGTATTAGAAAAGGGTCAGTTCTGCCTCCGTTCATCGTAGTTTTTTTATTTTTTTATTTTTCTCTTTTTTTCTCTTTTTTTTCTCTAGAGAAGAAACTCACATGCAGATACGGCGGTCTTCGAGCCTCGAACGTCTCATGATCCTCAAACATCGGTTTGTACGCTTTAGGAGAGTTTATAACCGTGGGATCATCATGGGCGATTGCTATCGATGAAGGCTGGGGAGGGCGGTCTTGTTCGGCAGAGGAACTTGAGAAGAAACTTGATATTCGGGATCCAAGTGACATGGCAATCCCGCCACTGCGGGCGTAGATGGGTGGTTGGGTGGGTATGGCGTGGTGAGGAGAATAGTGCAAAGTATTAGGAAGGAAAGATGAGCGCGGGGTGGAGGGGCAATTGGGGTTTGCAAGGGCTGTTTATGCTGTTGCTGTGGTTCTTGGGATGAGATGCGGACTCCGATGCAATCTTTCTTGACAATAAAAAAATTGAAGCCCTAGGTCCCCTAGCGGGCGGTGAAAACACGGGCTAAGCTCGCTACCCCGATAACACCGTCGCAGGGGCTGGAGGGCTTCATAACCCTTTTAGGAGTTGATTTAAGGTTTTGTGACAATAAACTGTCTATCGTACTGAGCTCCAGGCTACCAGGCACTTTTGAACATTAATGTTTTTATGATACACTCATCGGATTCGGGAAATTTCAAGATCACGTGACACAAATTGTGCCCTTCACAACGAATCACTCTCACCCGCATCCAAACGAGAAATCATCCCCAACATAATATTAGGCAATTAATGGGTATTGATTTCACGGAAGAAGCTACTTAATCATCCCTCGGTATTTTTAGCCACAATCTCCTTCGCAAATGTGGCGAAATCTCTATCTTTATCAACTTTCTCCCAGAGATTCGGCTCTATCACGACCCAAAGTTATTAGCCCCCTTTCTCGCGCGTGATCGGGATACGTACGTGTGAAAACTGCTATAGTATTCCTACTGACACCTGCCGCTTTGCTGGCCCTACAGCCCCTCACAAAATGTGGAACAGCCTTCAGCTTGCCCTCGGTGATAACCTCTAGCGCTTCTCCAGTTTGAAAAGCGAGGCAATCACTTGGAATACCAACTATAGCCACACCACCTTTACGATCTTTGATGTAAAGGCCGGCATCTGGATCTGGTGCCGACTCAAGCTCCGGGAGATTTACACCCTTGGAGATGTCGGGGGCCCGGGAGCCTTCGTCCACGTACATTGCAGAAGTTAGACCTGTAACATCATTAGCCAGAGAAATAGGTACTAGTGGTGTACGCAAAACCTGTCAGACAGCCATGATCAAGGTGTATCCCACACCAATTGTCGAGGTCTTTCTCGGCTTCGACAGAGCCAGTCTCGAGGGTTGGTGGTGGAAAGTAATGAAGAAGACGGGCTTTGGTAGAGGTAGAAGTCTTGACTACATGCTCGAGGTACCCTTCCTGGTAACCTGGGATGTGCTTTAAGGCTATGTAAATTTTTAGTAATTGTTCCGTGCATCGTCAAGCACGAGTAGAAGAAGCTACCATATTTGTCACATGCCTATGTTCGTCTCATCAGCGCTATTGCGACACAACCAGACTTTCTAGGAACTTACCCGGGCAACTAGGCCAGCAATGTCAATAACCAGTACACACTATCACTGTTAGCCAAATTAGAGGGAGTATTTACTACTTTACTTACGAATTCTTCAAAGGTCTCCCTGAATCCCACTAGCAATCCCTCCCTTGGCCAAATATTACCCTTAGTATATTCAGGCAAATCCGGATAATCGCCATCTGCGCCGTCCAGCTTTGGGTCTTTGTAAAATGCACAGTTAGCATAATAGGATCCCTTTAATGTATCCACTTTATTATCTGACAGCTTCTCTTTTCCGCGGGACCTTTTCTCCACTTCTATTAGTATCAGAGCCCCCAGAGAGGGAAGTAGCAGGCGAGCACTACCATCCAACTAGATACTTTGCTTCAGGGCATTCCAAGCCTTCAAGTTCTGCCTGTGGAAGATTTCCCAAGTGAGAGGCAAATGAGAGGAGTCTTCGGCGTAACCCTAAAAACTTCTCTGGAAGGCCGCTGACAATGATTATTCCTAACGATTCAGGACCAAATGCTTCCTCTAAGCGTTTAAAATCGACATTTCCTGGCATAGCGTTAGGAGCCAAGCATAGAGGTATGTTGCATTGCACATACCCGATTTCAAATCGTCCAAATGGACAAGAACCGGGTTTGCCTTTTGGTAGGTCATGATATCGTAGGAAGTTGGTTGTTTATTTTTTTGGCAGTAACTTAAGTTTATTGGAGTATCAAAGTTTGGGGGCCAGATGATACTGGTATGCTTGGACGACGGAAGTGGTAATTTATAGTTTATGAAACCCGCATCCGAATGGTTTTCCCTTCCTAAATGAGACCTTTTCGCTGCTGGGCTTCGTCGTTACCCGGCCAACAGCACAGCTAAGACAGTCAGAATCCGAACGTCATCAGCCGAACACAACACGATGGTAAAAGCACTCCGATTCAAAGGCGACAAGAAACTCAAGAAGAGGAAGAGGGCGGAAACCGAAGACGACAACACTGGGGAAGGTTCTTCGTTAAAAGTTGCCAAGCAACAGGAGGGCGAGGAGGCAGAAGGATGGATTGATTCTGAGAGCTCGGGTTAGTTTTATTCGCTGAGAGCTTAGGGAAGAAAAAGAGAGCTAACAGAGGGAGATAGAGGATATCAACGGGCCGGTAATCTTTACCTTCTCTGCAGCAAGACCGATATGTATCGCCTGCGACGCCGCCGGGAGGGTCTTCGCATCTCTGATCGATGCGGTCCAAGGTGAAGATCTATCTACAGCGGAGCCTACGGACGTCAAGCAAGTGTGGGTCGCAACTAAGATACATGGTACCGATAAGTACTCTTTCAAATCCCACCACGGAAGATATCTTTCTTGTGATAAGTTCGGGGTCCTGAGCGCGACGCGAGAAGCCATCTCGCCGGAAGAAGAATTCCTACCTGTTCCAAATGAATTAGGAGGTGGAAGATGGGCGCTGCAGACTGTCAGGGATAAATTTCTCAGTGTGGATGAGGTGGGCGCTGGTGGAACTACGGAAATTCGTGGGGATGCAGAAGCCGTGGGTTTTAAGGAGACATTTGTTGTCCGGTTACAGGCGAGAAATAAGAAGAGGAAGAAGTCGGGGGCGGAAGGGAAGGGCAAGGATAAGATTACACGGAAGGAGTTGGAAGAACAGTACGATCTCCTTTTCTGGAATGCGGTTGGTGCTTAAGTTAACCTCTAAAACCTCTCAGGGCCGGTATGAAGCTTGATGATGATCAAGTAAAAGCACTGAAACGCGCTAGACGAGGTAAGCGTCTGAACTGCCTGCTAAACCCCGAAGTAAAATGGCTAATCTGTGGATAGAGGGACGGTTTCACGAAGCATTACTCGATATCAGAGTCAAATTTGGAAAGCACGACAAGTTCGCGTACTAAGAGTATGGAGTGCTCACTAGAGTTCCCAGTTGGGATTATGTATTATAGTTTCTAACTATTCGGTTTTATCGTTTTTCGCATCCCACCCTGCCGCTACCCCATTTGACAAAACATCATAATGATTGAAACATACACCACTTCTGAAATGAACCGAATTTGGTACGACGGTTCAAATAGTTTCCTAAATTGTTGTGTGGGGTGTCACTGCGGGCTTTTGTGATGTGACAGCCATTAAAAACTCCGTAGAAATCTGGGTCTGATAGGACCGTGAGAGAACGTGATTCGCGTCCGGGTAACCACCACGGTCCTGATGTGGTACCAAAGTTACCCTTCCTGGGCGTCTCCTGAGCGCCAGCACCCAATTTATCAATGCCCAGTCTACTTGAATAATTCAACCAACCACCTTATTCTCACAATTACTACACAAGACGGAATGGGTATTCTCGACGAGCAACGAAGTTTGTGTGAAGACCTTGAACGGCTCGAACAAGCATGCGCTGACAGAATCTTGGAAGAGCCTAAATCGGTATAATTCCTACCTCAGAGGGGCCGCCACGACAGCCAGCTAACAGCAGATAGACACGAGAGCGTCTTGCTCGCGATCACCAAATCGCAAAGTTCGTTGATAGGTTTCAACAACAATCAGCGCGGTTGTTAGAAACACAGGCAGATGGAGATGGGTACATATCCTCTCCTACCAAACCCTGAAGATTGTAACTAACTCGCGCGATGGATAGAACCCGACAGAAAGAGATCGATTCACTCTCGTCCAAAGACCCATTTGAAGAATTTTACCGCCAACTGGGCCAAATCAAAGACTTCCATCGCCGCTACCCCAACGAGCCCGTCGAAAACTTGGAGCGCGCATACAAGCGACGACAAGTTACCGATGGAGAATATGTCTCTGAGATAGACACCATGTTTACCGGTGAGGAGGCTCATGGCAAGTTCTTTGACTTGACTAAGAATCATGAGGACTATTTAAATCTTCCTGGCGTCAAGAGAATCACTTACTTAAGTTATCTGTCGTTGTTCGATAAGTTCGACAAGTTCGCACGCAATCAGAAAGTGAATGACAAGTACTTCAAGTATGTCAGCGCATTGGCGGAGTATCTCGAGAGCTTCCTGTCGAGGACTCGACCCTTGGAGAATCCAGAAGGTATTGTGGAGCGGACTGGGAAGGATTTTGAGAAGGCGTGGGAAGATGATAATGTCCCGGGATGGGGCAAATTAGAGAAGGGCGATGGTGATATTGGACCAAGGCAAGAGGAGGTGCAGGTCCTGAAGGAAGAGTTCTACTGCGATGTCTGTATGAAGGGATTCAAAAACAATAACGTTTTTGGTCACCATTTCAATGGAAAACAGCACAAAAGGGCGGCGGCGAAACAGGCTGAAGGCGGTGCTGAGAACGGGGAAGTCAGAAAAGCAGAGGGAAACAGCGTTGCGGCGTCAAGACTGAAGGACAAAGCCATTGCTGAGCGGGAATGGCGCATAATCAAGCTGACAGAGATCATGTCGAAAGAGCGAGATGAGACTATGACTAATGTTGAGCGAAAACAATCACTTACAGAACGTGAAAGACAGGTACACGTCCTTGCCAATTCTAGCGATCCAAACTAACTTTATCATAGATGGAATTGGACGCCCTATATGAAGAAAACTCGGCCGATCCAAACCTCGAAGCCGAAACCCACACAGACGACGAGAACGACGACGAGAAGATCTACAACCCTCTAAAACTCCCCCTAGCCTGGGATGGCAAGCCAATCCCATACTGGCTCTACAAGCTCCACGGCCTCGGCGTCGAATTTTCCTGCGAGATCTGTGGAAACTTTGTCTACATGGGACGCCGTGCCTTTGATAAGCACTTCAACGAATACAGACATACCTACGGCCTTCGCTGTCTCGGTATTACAAACACAACGTTGTTTCGTGAAATCACCAAGATTGACGAAGCACAGAGGCTTTGGGAGAAACTTGAGAATGACAAGAAGAAGACGAAGATGGCTAATGAGACGGTGGAGGAAATGGAGGATGGACAGGGGAATGTTATGCCGAGGAAGGTTTATGAGGATTTGCAGAAGCAGGGGTTGCTTTAGAATGGTGGTGTTTACAAGGCGTGGATGGTGAGTAGTGGGATTGTATTAGTAGTTTTCTTGGAGCTTTCTTTGGTCATGTAAAACTTGCGTTTGAATTGATGGTATGTGCTTTTCTGTTGTTGTGGTAGCCTGTGGAGTGCTCTGTGTCAGTAAAATCGGCACAAGTATTGATGAAATGGGAATTCTTATACTATGGCTTGCTATTTTTTCTGACTCTCATGTCTCCAATGTCCAATCTGGCCTTCCCTATGGAAGGTTCCTATCGTCCCCTACTGTTCGCCATCACCATCGTCGTCGCCGTCATCATCCTCCTCCTTTAGGTGTTTAGGGCTCTGGGATGCAAGTGCCCGCCTCACTACTAGAACCCGAGGGCCCACGACAGTGGAAGGTGAAGAAATATAGAGAAATCGAATAACATCAACAATAGGGAGGAGAAGAAGGGTATTCCGGATAGAGATCTCCCACGGCTAGGTGTTAACCCTCCTATGACGTAATACCAGTAAATATTTCTACTTGTAACGCTCTGGGATTTTTTCAAAAAGCCTAAACATATTTCTTTGGTTACCAATATCCATATCACCATGATATCTGTGAAGTTGCTGTATTACTAAGGGTATTCAAAGTTGAAAAACTTGAAAAAACTTAGGATGCGTCTGGTCGCCCTCCGCTTTCCAAAGTGCTAGAATCAGAAAATACAGGTTGCATCCAGCAACTGTAGTTATTTCAAGTTAGAATAATCTAAGTAAATGAGAGTAGTAGTGGCGTGTCTGATTGACACACGATAACAGCAGAGAAAGGTACAAGTCCCGGGGAAGATGTTTTCATACAAGATTGGGTTTATTTCGCGGGTTAAACTAAATTAACGGTACATTTTTTTTTTTTTTAATAACTTTTCGAGTACGGTATAGTAACTATATACTATTATATTATACTGTGGGCTTTCTGTAACAATGAGGGGCCTGCCCTTAAAATTCCAACAATTCAATGTAATCACTCCCCTCCATCACGATAACAATTTCAATCCAAAAAAACAATCGCATCCCTCTGAGGCTGTGCATCAAAAGAGGTGCTACTTGGAATGGATCATACCTGCTTTCCCACTGCCTTGTCCTTTCCCGAGCTCGTTTCCCTCAGCATCCTTATCCTCTTCCTTACTGCTCTCCAGTTCACAAACTTAGCTCTATCATTTTTTCAACCTTTCCCCCTCCTCATCTGATTTCACCCTATTCCATTTTCTTCACTCTCCCCATCTCTTTCAAACCATGCTGTTATCCTACTAAACTCAATCACCTATTCTACTTCTTTCCTCTCAAATAACAACTACCTATATTCACCCACTCTCCACCTTCTGTTACAGGGTAGTCAATTCAGTACTGTAGGGTTACCAAAGCCATGCTCTTATTGAGAATATTGGAGAATTACTAGGAAAGCTATAGTGTAATTGGTAATAAAAAGTAAAGGTTTCTTGAGTTTTCTAACTTGATTATATTATTAAGGTCTCTTCTCAGTTGTTTAATGATCACTTAACTATTAAGGGTGGAGTTTTTCATTTTTGATTATCTTACATATTCATTATTAATGTCCTAGAACCTGCATATAGTACTAGCTATGGCAAAAACAAAACATTAATCTCAAATGTGCAAAACAACAGATATAAACTCAAAAGTTGTTCCTAATGACAATTATACTATCACTAGGCGCAACAAAGCTGACTGCTCAACTAAGTATAGATTGAAATAAAATCAAAAGAAATCATCATTGTAAGGAAAGATATAATATAAGGAAGGAAACCTCATCTATATCTGAGTCATGACCAGAGGAGGAGGATGGTCTGACAGTGTAAGTAGCAGGCATAAAAGGAGGGAAGCCAGTGCATGTAGCATAGATGATGGAGGCCAGGCCTAAGGTTGGGCTCAAGACTTTGCAGAGGAAGGACTGTAGGCCATTAAAGGTCAGCTCCAGAAGGTAAAGTTACCCCTGATCGTCTTTAGTAGTACAGTGGAAGATTGTGTTATCAAAGGTCTTATCCTCAGATTGGCAACAAGGGTAGGAGTAGGGTAATTGGTGTTACTCCTGGAAGGATGAGCCATATCGCTTTTCCCAAACCTCATTTCGTAGATTCTCCCATAGTACAGTTGTTGAATCCCATGATTTGATGAATACAGTGGAATAGCTAGTCCAGGTATTAGAAAAGGGGCAGGAGGGGTGTGTCTAGTCAATGAGGACATTGTCCCTAAAGTCTGTTTTCAAAATGGGATAGGACATTGGTCGCTCAAGGAGGTAGAAGCGGGAAGCAAGGACCAAGGGCAGGCGTGAGTTGTTTAAGGAGAAAATGAGAGAGGTGTGTATCCTTGTGTACCAGAACGTAGTTCTATCCAATATATTAGGAGGTGAATCTCGCTGTAGGGAATGGTGTTGATTGTTCTATCAGAGTACTATGATTCAAAAAAGGAAAAGTATCAACTATGTGCCTGAGTGGTAGCTCATAATGCAATATAATATAACTAACCTTACACTTGATGAAATCAAATAAAAAAACTGTAGAAAGAGTTATAAGATAAGGCAGAATAAAAGTACAGTTCCTTTGCCTGATTTGGTCAAGTATTAGGTTGGTATTATTATATTGCACACACAGCCTTATGGTTGACATTGATCAATTTTAGAACTATATGTAGTTAGCTCAAAGGCTATGAGGAAATGGTGAGAGTCTGTCCCATGCTATAATGGAAGAGGCTGAGGGAAAGGAGGTAGAGAGATGAGCTACTGCAGGAATAATCTCAGGTGGGAAGCAAGTCAGCCATAGGGCAGCTATTGGGGCCAAGGTTGAAGTAGTAATTTGAGTGAAGGTAGGCAGGCCTTACATAGAAGAATGGTAACTGTAACCTACTCTCAACTATCTTGAGAAACCCAAAGGGACTCTGAAAATACTATATGGATAGGGGGAGAAGTGTCAATAGAGCGGTCTTCAATAGACAAGGTAAAAGGTATGGAACTACTAGAGTGACTGTTCAACTTGTAGTATTAAAGATGATAGTCCTGTGAGGCTTGAGAGTCCGAATCCTTAAGGAATTGCAAGCTCTTTAAATAAAAAAGATTGTATCTAGGAAAACTTAACAAAAGCACAAACATCCTGTCCAGCAAATATGCTAACAGAGGCGGCATAACAAGGTAACTATATTCTGAAAGCAGATGCTTAAAAGTGAGAGGATGGAGCTAACAAAACAAGTAATGGAATCCAAACAAGAAGGAACAAGAGATCGCTAATACTATACGAATCCAGTAGGTATAGCAGGAGGATAGTGATACCCAAATGGGTAGAAGCAAGGAGTGGTAGTGATAAGTGAAACAAGGAAAGAATAATTAGTTAGGAAGTCATAACCAAGTAGGAAAGGACAACCAAATAGTAGTGCTTATCATGTATAAACCCAAATAAGTAATAACCAATATCAAGTCAGTAGTAATAGTAGAAACAAAGTAGGATTCCATTACATTACCCTCAAAGAAATAAAACAAACAAAACAATAAGATATATCCTAAAGGGCTTAATGACCAACCCGCCATTGAAGCCTTCCACTCAATTTCAAAACCTATAACTTAACCATTAAACATATATCAATCACTTGTGTCAGGACCATATACCTTTATACTCCATATAGTAGCGAAGATAATAGCATGAAGCAGTTAGCCTACCATCTCAGATTCGTACAAGGGGGAGAGTTTTGTGCTGGTATTGGATTCTGTGTAGTCTGAGTCTTGAAGGGGTTTTCAAAAGCAGTCAGGGTCAAGCACAGGTGAGAGGGGGGAGTAGTCTGGTTTCTGAAGTGTCTAGGCAGAGAAAGGGTTGTCATGGGACCAAGGGAGTCTGAAAGGTATAGATTCATTGTAGGTAAGAACCAGGAGAATCTGATGAGGGTGCTGGTACCTTGAAGGTTATAGAGGGGTTCCCATGTTGCTTTGATTTCATCATAGTATTTCCAATGGATCAAGAATGGTCTGTTACTGCGATAGATTCGCTCTTTAAGTATCTTTTTGATTTCCCATTGCTCTTGTCCACTGGTATCGATGGTGACAGGTTCTTTGGATATGGGTTCAGGTGTTCCAGGGAAGGTGAAGGGGCTGGGTCTTAGGTAAATGCGAAGATAGCTGCGATGATTCTATGAGTGGATTCTGGCCATGACTGGAGGAAGCATGAGTTTGTAGTTGTTGTATCTGTCATGTCCTACGCTTACTGAGAAGGGTTCTAACCAGGGTCTAACTGGTTTGTGATTTCGTCCTACCTTATGGACATAGGGTGCTGACTTGAGGATAACTTCAGTTTTGTTAAGAATGCTTGGAGCTCGATACTTTCTCCAGTTTTCGGTGGAGGTGGTTTGGCATGCTTTGGCCTTCTTGAGAGCATTTCTGGCAAGTTGTTGATTCTTTATGATCAGTGAAGTAATTTCGTCTGCTGCTGGTACTGAAGTGGGGAGAACTCTGACAATAGGGAGGAGGTTTGGTAGTCTGCCAAAGGTGATTTAGAAGGGGCAGAGTTCTGTGCTATCGCTAGGAGCTGCATTGATTGCAGTCTGGACATGAGGTAGGAGGCGAACCTACTTGGTTCCTTTAGGGTTGACATAGTTCCTAAGCATTTGGTGGGCAGTTCAGATTCTGCACTCAGCTAGTCCATTAGTCTGGTGATGGTAAGCAGTCAACATATTGAGATCAACATTAAGATTCGCCATAAGTTGTGTCCAAAAGTGTGAGGTAAACTTGGGGTCTCTGTCAGAGACCAAGGAGTTAGGGAAACTATGAATGGAGAAAATTATCTCAATGAGGGTGTGTACTGTTTGGACAGCTGTGATGTTCTGGGAGACTGGTATGAGGTAGGTAAAGCCACTGAATCGATCCAAGAGAACCATAATGAGTTCAAGCTTAGAATAGCTAGGGAAGGGTCCTGCAAAATCAATTGCAAGGGACGAGAATGGCTGTTTAGGGACAGGGAGGGGGATGACTGATCCTTCAGGGACAGTGGTAGGTAGCTTGTTGAGCTGTCATATGTGGCATCTGCGGACATAGGCTTTAATATCGTTCCTTATGGAGAGCCTGTAGAAGTGTCTTAAAGCATATTTTAAACACTTCTGCCAACCAATGTGTACCCTTTGTTCATGGGTGATGCGCACAATTTCGCTTCTGATATTAGCACTGTTATAGTTTGCTTCATAGGGGACATAAGAACAGTTTCAAAATCCATCCTTTCCCCTCTGACGAGAACTCTATCACATAGGAGCCAGTCAGGGTGATCGATAGCCTTGGTAACTACCTCAAGGAGAGGGTCATTCTGGGTAGCATTTCGAATACAGGAGTACCAATTCCCTTTCATGTAGTTGGGAAGCTGAAAGGTGCGAAGGTCAAGCTGTGAAGAGGGCAGATCAAGATATTAACCTCATAATTGACAGGTGCTTCTGGGGTAGGTAGATCCCATCCTTGGTCGATATCCGGTATTTATCTTTCTTTTCACTTATCAATAGCTGTATGAGAGACAGGATAGCTATCATCATCGTGGAGGGAAGGAGGAACACTACATCTGTGCTCTGCTCTGCGCTTAGGATAAGGAGTTGAGACAGGGTTGGAGGAAGAGTAGAGAGGCAAGGGTCCTGGAAGATCGGGAGATCATGAGGGAAAGTATCCTGTATTCTTTCTATTTATATGGGTTTGACATTCATCCCAGATACAGGCAGTCCACTGCATGTCCCTGTATCTATGAGATTCATGAAATTGGTCAAGTTCATTGACTGGGAGTCAAGGAGGGAGTGGTGTGGGCTCTAGGTCAGGTTCAGTAGGTGTGCTGCTGTGGGCGATATTTCCGGAGGTGGTGACTGCAAGGGATTCCAATTGGGTGATAGAATCATGGATTATTTTAAAGGGGTTGGTAATAGCATCTGGGTGCAGTGGTTGGTCCATATCTCTTGGAATATTGTTAATTCTCACTGCAAGGCCAGACCATTAAGCTTTAGCTCACTCAATAAGTACTCTGACTTGGAATTGCTATTGAGGGTTGCTAAGATAGGTGTAGGTCTCAACGAGTTCATAACCTTGAATGGCATTGTTTGCAAGCTCGAGGGTATTTGCTGCGTTGTCTATGGCTTGTTCAACAGAATCTGAGTGGTGACTCACTTTTTGGGAGCTGGAGGGCTCTGTACTGGTGACATGATTTGAGTTCCACATCGAGTAGTGATCAGGTGCAAGTGTGCGTGAGGGTACTTGCAGAGTTAGGGTAGAAGAAGGGTATTGGGCATGGGCGATGTTAATGTAGTCACTTGATACACTATTTATGACATTGATTTTTTTTTGATTATCTCATATATTCGCTGTTAACGTACAGGAACCTGCATGGAGCACTAGCTATGGCATAAACGAAACGTTAATTCCAAACGTGCAAAACAAAAGAAATAAACGCACCAGTTCTCCCCTAGTGATGACCATACCGTCACCGCGCCCAACAATGGTGACTAATTCAAAAAGTATAGAATGAAATGATATATCAAAAGAAATTAT
This sequence comes from Tuber calosporum, assembly GCA_003316355.1. Taxonomy (NCBI): domain Eukaryota; kingdom Fungi; phylum Ascomycota; class Pezizomycetes; order Pezizales; family Tuberaceae; genus Tuber; species Tuber calosporum. The sequence goes on from QFET01003465.1 coordinate 37,003, forward strand.
AACTGAAAGGAAAGATAAAGCAGGAAAGACAAACCACTCAGTCAGAGTCATAGTCGGAGGAGGAGGAGGAGGAGGCAGCGATGGAAACAACCGCTGGCATGGTGGGCGGGAAGTTTGTGCGAGTAACGCCGATGTATGAGGCAAGACCGAGGATCATGTCCAGGTCGGCCCAAGGTGGGGAGCCATGGTCCATCGAAGACAGCTACGAAAGGTAAAGCTGACGTTCTCGGGACTTGGATAGGCAGTGGAGAATTGCATGCTCAAAGGTTTCATCCTCTGATTCGTAGAAAGGGTAAGTGGGAGAGCGATCGGCATTGTTCCATGAGGGTTGTGCGGCGAGATAGCTCTTTCCGGCACGTATGTAAGGAGGGGGTAGGGACAGGAGTGTCCAGTCAGTGAGGAGGTCCTTTCTGCACTCCTCCTTCATCAATTTGTAGGAGACAGCACGTGGGATTGGGGGAGGGGGGGCAAAGACAGTGGCCAGTAGGAGGTGGGAGTTTATCTGCGGGAGTTTGAAACCCTCTGGTGTCATCTTGACCAAGAGGTAGCACATCCCATCGATTGGGAGGTGAGAGCGGACGGCAGGTATGGGCCTTGGTTGGTTCCAATGGAGGGGGATGTAATTGGCCTTAAGGCCACGAAGGAGGTGGCGGGAGGAGTCCCCTGCTCTAAAGTTGGAGAAGGATGGAAATGATGGAGGCAGCCGGGCAGCGGCTGGGTTGATCTCGGGAGGGGAGCAGGCTAGCCGTAGTGCAGCCATCCTGCGGCGATGGGGGAGGAGCAAGTTTAGAGGGGGGAGGCAAGCCTCACATGGAAGGATGGATACAGGAGTCGATGAGAAGCAGTTGGTGACCGATCGTTGGACTTTGCTCCAAAACACCTCCATCTTCCCCATCATCGCAGCATTGGGGATGAGGAGGTCAGTTCCGTAAGTGAGGATCGGTAGCACCAGGCACATGGCCAGCCTGCGGTTCAGGTAGGGGACTATGCCTATGACAGGAGGAGAGAGTTGCCTGATGAGACCGAAGGCCCCTTGGTCGCGGGCTAGCCTCTTGAGGAAGTGGGTGAAGGTTTCCATCGAGGGTGAGAACCAGTATCCTAGCCACCGGACAGTGGAAGACGGGTGGAAAAGACTCCCATCGAGAGAGACAGGAGCCAGTGAGGGGGGAGAGCGGTCCCTTGGAGTTCGCCAGTGGATGAGTTCGGTTTTTGAAACGGAGAAGGAGACCCCAAGTGGGGAGGCCTTCTTGCAGAGGCGGGTGTAGTAGTGTTGAAGTAGCTGTGTGTTCCTCCGGTATGACCCAGACCCAACTGTGACAGTAAAATCATCAACAAGGAAAACATAATCCCCTTTGGGATAAACAGGTGCAGGGAGGATACATAAATTAAAAATAAGAAAGGAGAGATAGGAGAGCCCTAGGGCGCGCCCACTTGAACAGGTAAGAAAATATTAAGGGAGCCTTGGAAAATCAAACGGCAGTTGCGGTCAGTTAAAAAGGAACGAACCCAAGAAACCATATAAGGAGATACGCCTTTAGCACGAAGTAGGGAAGATAAACAGGTAGAGGAAATATTATCAAAGCCTCTCTTGATGTCAAGGAAGAGGGTAGAGGTCTTGAGTCCTGCACGTTGCAGTAGGCGGACTTCGTGTGTGAGGGCAGCACATGCGTCAAAGGTGCAGAGGCCGGGAAGCGAGCCGCATTGGTTAGGGTGGATGAGGCAACAGTGCGGGCCATTAGCAAGAGGCGGGTTGCCATTGTCCTTTCCAGAATTTTAGAAATAGTTTCTAGGAGAACAATGACCCGAAAGGAGGAGGGGGAGTTGTAGTCAGCTTTGCCTGGCTTGGACAGGACAATGCCATTAGCTTTTTTGAGGGAGGAGGGGTGGAACCCATAGGTCAGCAGGGGACTCAGGAGGGAGGTGAGGAAGGTGGGGTTGATATTGTTGATCCTATTCCATATACCATAGGGGATCAGGTCGGGCCCATGGGCTGAGGTGTTGGAGGATTTGCGAAGGGCAAGGGAGACTTCCTGTTTCTGAAGAGGCAGGAAGTCCGCGAACGGTCGAAGGATGGATGGCGAGGGTTGGGGATCTTTTGGTGGAAAAATATGATGCAGGAGGGAGGTATTGACTTCGACGGGTATCGTGGCATTGGGAAAGGAGGGGAACCGGTCTGGACGGCGCCCGCTTGCGATCCTGCGGGCAGCCTACCCCGATTTGGAGTCCAAGGAGACAAGGAAGGAGTTCCAGTGAGATGCCTTAGCCTTTTTAATGGCCTTGAAGTACGTGAGGCAGGAGGCACGGGCGCTATCGGAGAGGGTGGCGGAGGGGTACATGCGTGATATTCTTGCCTCTCAGTTGAAAGCTTGGCGCAGCTGTGATAGCTCAGCTGTCCACCATGGCTTTGACCTGAAGCAAGGACGTTTGTTAGGTTTGTGTTGGGAAAGGAGGGAGGTGATGGTGCGCAGGTGGCGATCGAACGAAGCATTAAGTGAGGTTAAGGTAGGGAGCGGGGGAGGAGGTGGGACTGCTAGATCCTTGATGAGAGGGGAGAGTGTGTGCCAATCCGTTTTGGTCCAGTTAGGAGTGGGGTCAGGCTGTCGTAGGAAAGGGGTGGAAAAGGTTATTGAGATTGGGACATGGTCAGAACCAGTCAGTGGGAGAGTAACACCCCATGAGCTAATAAAGGGGGCAAGGGAGGGATTTGCGAAGGCAAGGTCTAAGACTCCAGGTCTGGATGTGCCATCGAAGGGGAACCTAGTAAATACACTCGGTGTGTTTAAAAGTGAGTAGCCTAGCTCAGAGGCCAGGTCAAAGTATGGGGAAGAAAGGTTAAATTCACTATCAGAAAGGACCCTTAGAGGGTCGGAAAGAGGATGATGGAGGTTCAGATCCCCAACTAGTAGGGTGGGGAAAGTGTATTCCTTGAACATGGAAGGTGGGGTGATTGTACGGGTGTGGGATGAGCGCCCGGTAGTGGAGTAAGCATTGTAAATGTGAAAGACCCGATGTACTGAATTAAACAGGCCTGAGGGGGAGTGAATATCAATTGCTATGAAGTCCAGCCGGTCGAAAAAAACTGGTAGCAGTGCAAAAACTTGCATGAAATCAAGGAGAGCATAAACGGCCACCCTAGATTTGGCACCGTTAGTAGTAGGTGGGGAAAAAGATTTATAGGAGGAAAATATTGGTAGTCTCCCCTTGAAGACCGGAGGATCCTGGAGGGCAACCAAGTGTGGAGGGGTGGGCAAAGCCCTAAGGCTGTTGAAAAGGGACAGAAACACATTCCAGCTCCCAAGGCAGTTGTGCTGAATGAGGGTAAGGGTAGTGCCTGATGCCTGCGTCAGGGAGTGGGGGTCCAGTGGGGGACTCATTGGCCAGGAAAGCCCAATGGGCCATGCGGGAGTAGAGAACTGGAGAGCCAGGTGGGGACCGGAGCAACAGATTTGGGGAGAGGGTCAGCTGGAGCGCCAGTTAGTGGGACTGGCTATCTGGGGGTTGTAAGATCCATGGTGGCAGTAGTAGGGGAGGGAGTCCTGGGAGGGTCAGGTAGGGTGGGTGCATCTTGGTCTATGACATCATCAGGACCTTGTACACCTTCAGGCTCAGAGGGGGCGTCCTCATCAGAGGGTGGGAGCGGGTGGGATGGGCAGGAACGGTCTGTGGCAGGATGGGGTCCTGCGCAACTAGAGCACATGAGGGGGGAGGCGGGACAACACCCAGCGACGGACTTATTGTTCCCGCCCTTGGGGCATGTGGGATTAGGGCAGCGGTGGGCTGCACGTGTGTGTGCTAGAGCACACAGGGGACAGGTGGGGGTGGAGGCTTTGCATATAGGGGAGGGGTGGCTGTAAAGCTAACACTTCCGGTATTGCATAAACCTTCCTGAGGAGTGTGCCTTTTCGACTTTGCGCGAACGGGAGAAGAGGCGGATGGTGGAGCCAAGCCTGATGACATCGTCGGGGGCCACAGTGACTACTACAGACATAGTGGTTTTTGTTGCTCGAATGTCAGGGTCGGTTTGGAGGAAACGTGCTGAGTAGATAACGACGTCAGCTGCATTACGAACTGACTCAGAGAGGGCAGGGAAGAGGTCAGTCTGGTCCAAAGGGAGGTAGGTTGTAGGTAAGCTATAGATGGCCAATTGGACCTCGTTTGGGGCGGAGCGGAAAGGACGGTAGGGGTTGTTTCCTACTGGAAAAGCTTCGTTAAGACAGTTAGTCATGGCTTCGTAGTAGGGTGAATAAGCAGTGGAGGGTGTGTGTGGGTCGGTGCCCAGGAGGGTAAGAGATCCTTTAGGATTGACACGAGCAGAAAAGGACAGGGGGAAAGGGCAATTGGCCTGCCTCAGGACGGCAGCTATCAGGTCGGGGGCAGTGGCTACCATACGGTCAACATCTGCATGAGGTGCGGGTGAGGTGCGAGAAGCGAAGAATCTGCACTTGGCGCAGGGCAACTGTGCTAGACCTCGAGACTGAGGGCTGCTGTCGTTGAACGCTGCGACTTGAGCCGGCGTGGCAGGCTTCTTCCTTTTGCCTTTGGTACCTGGTGTAGATGATGGTCCTGCTGCAACAGCCGCATAGGACTTGTTGGCCGGACGGGACTGGGTGTGTGTGGGTCGGTTGTTGGAGGATGAGGGTGGTGAGTGGAACTCAGTTAGGGGAGGGTATTTGCCTGCCCTGTACTCTTGGCCTTTCCAGAAGCGTGGGTGGCGGACGGCGTATGCGGCGGGGTTGCCATACCACTGTTTTTCAACCGTGTCATAGCAGGGGAGGTCGGGGTCAGGGCATTGGTTTGCCTCTTATGCAGGTTGGGGTTAGGGGTTGGGGAGAGTCCTAGGTCTAGCCAGAGCGGGGCGAGGGG
>QFET01003466.1:0-54349 GCA_003316355.1 Tuber calosporum
TCTCCTGCATGCATAATCAAAATGCATTGCAGAAAACCTTTATGATTGAACGGACTCAATTTACCCTAGCGATCCACAGGCCCTGAGGTTAATTCCGGAAGGGCCATGTGTCAGATGATCCCTGAGTGCAGAAGGGAGCTCTCTTAACGGTCGGAGTAGGGATGGATGTCGTTGGCTTTATAATTCTACTTAAGTAAACGCGAACGGCACTCTACTCTGATAACCAACTATCCTCTCGAGAAGACTTGAATTGAGTGAAGCTCTGGCTTAACGATATCAAGTTTTATCATTTGATTCAATTATTTTTATCTTTACCTTCTGTGAACTTTGCATAGAGTCGTTTGGTGCGGTCGCAACCTTAGGATCCATCTTCCTATAGGGTGCCCCTGTTACAAAAGGTCTATAATATCTCCTTTGTTATTTATTATTTATATTTCTACTTACCATTTTTCAGTCCCAAGGGGGCTAATTCTTTCCTATGTTGATGATTTTGCAATTCCTGTAGCCTCTACTTCCTGCCAGGGCTATGTTCGCTCCATGGAGTGTATTTATACCCGGCTGAAGTGCTGGGCCTCCTGATATAGTATTTCCTTCTCTGTCCCTAAGACTGAGCTGAAGCATGGGAGGACTCTATTTCACCTGGAGGACTTTTGTAACGCTTCCCTCGCTGTATCAGGCACTAAGAGGAATCCGTCTCTGTAAGGTATAACAATATTAACTCAGATATCAAACTGTCGGTACTTCAAGTAAGTATTACCACCTGAGATCTCATGAGGTTGTATAACAGCTGTCGATTACTATATCACTGGCCTCGCTAAGTCCTAGACTTAGTTGCTTTGATTTGGTGTAAACTAAAAAGAAGTAACTACTCAAAAAAGTATATTGAAATCTCTGTCTGTCGAAGTCTACTTCCTCTAAGTCCTGGAGGGTAGTTGTCTTTAATTACACTGAGGCCTTATCCAAAGCCTCATAAATAAAACAAGCAACCAAGGATCCTAACCATCCCTTGAAACATAATATAAAACCTTTCTAGTATCGATGGATACTTGAAACAAAACATAAAACATATCAGATATCAGCCTGATATATAAAACCCAACATAGAACAAACTAAGTATCAAACGATACTTAAAATTAAACCTAAAATAATCTAAGTATCAAACAATACTTAAAACCAATCATAATATAAGTAACCCCTTACTAGCTCTGCTAGTTTTCATAGGCCTTGTCAGCCTCAACAAGAGTAACCAATACCTGTTAGACCCCAGAAATAATATAACTGTTTCGAAAAACAAAATCAAAAACCTATTTGTTATAGTATTAAAATCCAAATCTTAACCAAGTGCTGATAACCTTGCCATCATCTGAGACTGCAGACACATCATAGTCGCTCTTCAAGGAGTTTTTCCAAAATCTAAGGTCTAGCATTCCTTCGTCAGCGAACTCTGCATAGACTGGTGTCTTTGATGTGAATCCGATATTGATATATCCTGCACTAATAGGAAACTCGTCAGCTAGAGAGTTGTCTGTCCACCCTCCTGCACAAGGTCTATAGCATTCTCCAATGCCTTAACAGGCCCCCTGGTGTTCTTAGAATCAGCATACCCTTTTCACTTAACTAGGAACTTGTCTTGTCTTTAGTGCTACTAGTGATCCAGCACTTGTTCAACTTCCCAGTCCGGTATTTCATAAATCTGGATGGGTGCTGGCTTGGCATAGGCCCTGCCGGGAAACCTATTATTATCGTTCTCCCTGAATCTCTTAACTGTGTAATAAAAGAATACTCCTTCATTGAATCAGTAGATTCTAGCATCAATCGTAACCCTATAGTTCTGTGTGTAGGAATCAAATTCCAAGACATAAAAAGGTCTTCGCTATCTCGGTTCCTGCTACTTGCTTCTACTAGATTCTGGAGCAAAGAGGTCTCCCCAGGCCAACAATCATTCGCCCACATTAATCAGTTTGTGGGTTGTCCTTCTCCTTGCTGTCATCCCTGTACTCCTCAATCTTGCCACTTTGAAAGATGGGTAAGCCTCCTTTCGTAATATCTATTGTCTCTTGAGGAAGTCATCGGAGGCAGGGACCTGGGTGTTTTTTGACTCTGATAGTCGACAGCATAGGGTAATCTTGTGCATACACTGCCTTGAATAGAAATATGTTTAGGATATCAGAATATCCTACATTCTCGTAGGCTGCTAATTCTAGGAGCGCAAGTAACCAGTTATTCTGCCGCTTGTTAACAAGATTTCTCAAGGTGGTCTTAAGTTCTGAAATCTTTCTCTCAAATGGGCCATTAGTCTGGTGGTATGCTGGCACTGTCTTGATGTGCTCGTTGCCCAAAAACTTCATGTGTTGGGCCTAAAATAGTAAGGTTCAATGGGGGACAGCATCGCTGATAATTCAAAAGAGTACTCCATGTGGTGTAAAAATACAGTGCGGGAGGAGGGTGAGTATTTCTATGGCTTGACTGTTTGATTGTGTAGGAATAAACCATGTGAATCCAACTGCCCTATCAAGAACTACCAGTACAGTATCCTACTTGTTGTTTCCAGACTTGTTGAATGATCCCGCAAAGTCTGTAGCAGAGGAGGTGAATATATCTGTAAGTACTGGCATAGTCTGTGCCTTTCCTTAAGGTTGCTTATTGCATTCCTTATTCTTTTAGCATAAATCACTTTGATGAAAAAAGTCTTAAGACTCCTCCTTCATCTCGGGCCACTATAAGTATTCTGTTGCATAGCGTAGGTTTCTATCTGTGATGTGATGTCCTCTGTTTTGAATCTCAAAAATAATAATCTCCCTGAGTACTATACCATTCACTGCATGTCCCTTAGATATCTATAGGCAATTCTGACCACCCCTGGTCTTTGCATATATCAGTCCATAGCTGATCCTATAGTAGCATTGATTGCTACCTCTTCCAGTATTGCTCGCGTCTGAAGATTCTCTGTCAGGTCATAGTTCCTGTAAGCTTCAACCATCTGTCTTCTCTATTGGCTACTCATCTGTGCTACCATAGTTGCCATATCCCGTTCATCCTATACTCGCTTCAGGCATGGTACTTCCTCCTCCTCATCCTGATTGACCTTCTAAAGGTTACACTGGTGGAGAGGGGCGATGAGTGGCTTGATGACTAGTATAAGCCTTAATTGTCAGAGTACCGCAGTGGAGTATATAGGCCGCTAAGGCTCCTGCTCTGGTTGTTGATAAGAACTCTCCTGGTTCTGATATTCTGAACACATGTCTCCTAGTTGCATATTCAAACATCTTCTTACTTCGCTCAGGTCTAGTCCTAGTTGTGGCGGTAGAAATATGCTATTTCTCTCTTCGTTGGTAGAGACTAGATCAGGGAAGACTATCTTGTCTCTAAGGTTCTCATCCTCTAAGTTAGTGCATTGTCGATCATAGCAAGCACTCCAGTGCCTAGCCATGTTGTCCGATGAAAGTGATTCTTCCACAGGAAGTAGTTCAAAGCATGACATATTTGAGGATATAAAAGGTCTGTGGGGAGAGTTTAAGTCTTCCTCGTTAGTAGAGTCTTGAGTGTAGTTTGGTTCTAGATCAAATTGCTCATAAAGGCGGGAAATAGCGTTAGCTAAATAGTTTCCCTTCCCTAACGGATAACCTATCTTTGCCTCGTATTTCCCTAAATAGGTTAACCACTTTAACTGCTTGCATGAGGGGTTTTTGGCTGTTTTAAGGTATACCAATGGCTGGTGGTTAGTTATAATTGTAAATTCATGGTCTGGAAGAATATGATCAAAGGAGGTCAAGGCGTCCATAATCGCAATTGCCTCCTCGTCAATGGTTCCATAATTCATTTATAAGTGGGTGAATTTTTTGCTATGCAGTGCTGCAAGCTTAACTATTTCAGGTGTGTCTCCTTGTCCTACCTAAGCCCCTATCCCTAAGTTAGATGCATCACTGAGGAGTCATATATTTTGTCCTGAGGTGTGGTTGGTTGGTATGATCACCTGGTTCTGTTTGACGATCTGCTTTACTGTAAGAGGTGCTAGACAGTGTAAACGGTTATACATAGAGCCTAAGCGGTAGCCTGCTATCGCTTTAGGGTCTAAGGGAGAACAGCTGAGAGGCGAAGACAAGGGGAGAACAATAAAGTTATTTATATAGCAAAGGGGAACAATAGGATCACTGTTCAACCAAGTGAATTCACTGTTTAGGCATCTGTCTGAAGTCTGATATCTCCTGCTAGCCAGGAGACCACTCTTAAATACATGAAATCTTTCCTGCAAGAGCTGAGGCTCTGGAAACCCACAGCCACTATCATTACTGGTGAGTGTACAGCTACAGGAATCTTGTAGCCCTACTGGAGCCCTGGAAAGTCTGGGTCTTTCCCACAATACTGCTTTCATCCTAGCGCTGGTATACATGACATGTTCCTTTCCTTGGAACTCCTGGAACACAATCCTTCTGATCCTCTAAAGCAGACAGGAATCAGGGCGCCGGAATCTAAAGATTTTGGTACGGAAATCAAATACAAAATAAATGATATCAAATGAATATAATCTGATAAAGGAAAGGCTAACTAGAGTGGTAATAGAGGTACTGGAATGTGTACACATATTACATTCCCCAAATCTGAACAAAACTTATCTTCTACAAAGGCCATATGGCTCATCGCCGCTGTCCCAATGTCAGAGCATAGAATCATCATCAATGTTGAAGTAGCTGTCATCAAAGCCTGCAGAATTGTATTCCCAATTGTTATTGGAATGCCAGAAATGGCTGGGTACTATGATTCGAGGGCATGGGATTGTAGAGACTTCCATAGGCTCTGAAGAGGTCTTGACATAGTGGGAGGTGATCTTTGGCATCAGTTCAGTACTGTGGTTTTCTTTCCAATCTTCCGCTATGATATTCCTTGAGTTCTCCAGGTTCTAAATAGGTTCCCAAGAGTCATCTGTCGTTTCATACCCTTTCCAGTGTACCAGAAACTCAACTCTATTGTTCTGTAGGTGATAATCTAGTATCTCCTCTGCTTCCCATTCTTCTGTATTCTTGATGAGTATAGGGGCCAACCTATCCATCCTCCTGGATCCAAATCTATTGGGATCTTTCTCTTGGTATGCCTTGAGGCATGAGATGTGAAATTATGGCTTCTTGCGATCTATTCTCCTAGGCAATTCAAGCTTGTAGTTATCGCTACTAGAGTCATGCTCTAGGACCTTAAAGGGTCCAAAGCAGCGAGGCTCTAGCTACTTAGATTGTCTAGGGGCTGAGGTGTAAGGGTGTCCTCTAACAAGAACCCTAGTGCCAATGTTGAATAATCTTCGATAGAGGTTCCTCTTTTTATCTACTTGCACAGTCTGCCGGAATGTAGCTTACTTTCTGGCCATATCAACCTCCATCCTGGTAGCTACATGGGCATTCATGATATAGGCCTCTGCTGGTGCTTTGCTGGCGGATCTAAGGCCTGGATTGAAAAGCTTCCAAGAGCGTCCATAGAGTGCTTGGTATGGAGATATTCCTAAGGATTCATGGGTGGCGCTATTCAAAGCTGCTGCTATCGCAGGGAGGGCATTTAACTATTTGTTCTGTCTTTGGTTGATAAAGTTCCTCATCATCAGTTTAAGGGTGCGAATCCGGCGCTCTACCTAGCCATTAGTTTGCTGGTGGTATTAAGGTGCCATTCAGACCTGAATTCCCATTGACATCAACATCTGAGACCAGAACCTAGAGGTAAAGTAGGACTCTTGGTCTAGTACTATGCTTAGGGGATATTCATGAAGATCAAATATCATCTTCTGGAGCATGCTGAACACTTTTTCAGATGTGGCAGAGTCCTGAAGTCATATAAGATGAGTGTAGCAGGTAAAGTTATCGATAATAACTGTGATAGTTGTATGGTTGTTGGATTTGCTGAAAGGGCCATCAAAATCTATGGCAAGGGATTAGTAGGCTACGTCGGGTGTTGGCAGGGATGGATATCCACCTGCGGGAAGTGTAGTAGGTTCCTTGTTAATCTGGCATCGATCACAAGAGCGGAAGTATGCTATAAAGTTCTGACACATGTGAAGCCACCATAAGGAACAAGCGGTGTACTTGTAAGACTTGTGAGCTGAGAAATATCCTAGCCTTCATAAACTGTTTTAAGGATGACTTCCCTCAGGGATACGCACCTTTTTAAGGTCCTATAGGGATCTAGATGTTAGAATAGCCATGGGTATTGTCACCTATCATGAGGCTATCCTGGATTGAATAGTGTAGCTTGTTAGTGGTCTCTAGGATACGCCGCAAAAGAGGGTCATTCTGTAGGGCTTCAATAACAGCTGGGCTGAACTTTCCTATGAGGGATGAGTGCAGGGTACCAAGGAAGGTCTGGCCTTATCTGTCTCAGTGGAATTCCAGAGAGCTTCAGGATAACTATTGAGGGGTCTAGAAGCTGGCGAAGCTGGTGAAGCCAGAGGTGGGGAGGCAGCAATTAATATATCTGCAAGTCTAAGGTATTTATTTACTAGTTAGGCTAGGGAGATAGAGCTATCGTTTAATGGAGGGGGGCTACTGTCTATTGAGGTATCTGATGTTTCTTTCCCTTGCTTTACTTGCTTTTGCTTTTCCGGGTCCTAAGGGATATATCAATTGGCTTCCTTGCTGTCTCTGGGTGTCTAGCACTGGTCATCATAGCATGCAGTTCAAGAGGGCCCTGAGTGGCTTCGTTCCTCTCTAGTCTGGTGAAGGTTCAAGGTAGCTTTATCTACCCAAGAGTTGCCTACCTGGATGCTGCTATCATTGCTGTCAGCACTATTTTGGCACTTTTGGGAGCGAGTAACTGCATTGGCTGCTATCTCTTTGCTTGCTAAATAGTCTGGATAGGTGTGATAGATAGATTCGCCAGTAGTGAGGAATGGAGAGTGCTGTGTTTCTTTAATAGTTTCCATTTCACCAGCAGAATCAAGGATATAGCATGAGGAAGAAGTGTAGTTGGTTTGAATATGATTGGAGTTGTGGTTCTGGAGATCTGAATTTTTGGAGGTGGGGTTCTGTAGTATTATATCTTCAGGCCCTGGATTGGTTTCATGAACTCTGGATAGATAGTCTGGCAGAAAGTTCGAAACTCCATGCATGTATTCTATTTCATAATCGAAGAGGTTAAAATGCATTATCCATCTCTGCTGTCTGTCACTGAGGTTTTTCAGGTAATGAGCTTCGTAAGACTCTCATACTTAGTGACTATGGTGAACTTTGTGTGGGACAACAGGTAGGTGAAGGCTTGTACAGCCTCCACTATTTCAAGCGCTTCCTCTTAGTGCGTACGGTGGTTACTCTAAGAGGCTGACAGTTTCCTGGAATCGAATGCTGCCAGTTGGGCAGTATCTCTGGTTGGTCCTTGGCCTATCCAAGCGCCACTGCCGGTTGGAGATGCATCAGTCAACAGCCAGTTTGGTTCTGGGTTAGTACAGTTAATAGGTCTTAGAACTTAATAATTTTTCGCCGCCATTTTCACTACTTGAAAGGCCGCTTTCAGCAAATCTGTCCATATCTATTCTGCATCGCCATTAAGGTCTGTAAGTGGTACAGTAATAGTGGCGATATGTGGTAGGATCTGGGAGATATAATTAACTATCCCTCTAAAGCGCTGGAGTTGCTTTCTATTATGAGGTTTTGTCCAGTCCTCAATGCTTCTGATCTTCTCTGGTGCTGTGTGAATACCTTTATTATCAATCAGGTGTCCTAGGATCTTAAGCTTTTCTGCAAAGAAAACACTCTTCTTTGGGTTAGCATAGAGCTGTGCTTTTTCCAACCTCTTGCAAATAGTTTTGATATGCTTGATATAGTCCTGATGTGTATCGCTATATATCAGGATATCGTCGATGTATACCCAAACAAAGACTCCAAACTGTTCTGATAGTATATCTTCCATGACTCTCATGACACTTCCTGGCGCATTTGTGTCTCCTTGCAGCATTACTTAGTAGGCGAAGCCTTGAAAGGGTGTCTTGATAGTATTATACTTCTCATCCTCAGGGTCAACCCTGTTCTGAAAGTGGTCATCACTGAGGTCTATCTTGCTTCAGAATTTGGCTCTGCCAATAGTGTTGAGCATAAGCTGCTGATTGGGTATTGGGGCTTCGTGCTTCTTAGTGTTTTTATTCGTGTAGCGAAGTTCAACTAATGGTATTATCCTGCCATCAGGTTTCCCTTAAATGAACATGCTGGTACCTCCTGAGGTTTGTGATCTGTAGAGTATCCCGGTCCTGATTTACTTTTCTATCCATGCCTTTAATTTAGGAGTCAAGTTTTTGGGGGTCTTGAAGGTTGGCATCTTCACATAATATCTGGGTCCTTGATCATGATCAGGTGGTTAAAGCGCCGTAATAGTGGTAGGGTTTTAGGTATTTCTTTGATAACAACCTGAGGGAACATCTTGAGGAAATCTGGTATATCTTCCTGTTTGTTCATCGCTGAGCGTGGCTCAGTGCTGTTCCCATTGCAGATTACTCTGATTTTGTGGTCAGGGAAGTAGAGGGTATTTTTCTGGCAGTCAATAACTGCTCCAAAGCGTATGAGATCATCCATGCTAAGTTGAATATCATAGTCTGATACTGGAGTGACACTCTTGCGTACTTTGGGGAACCTTTATGCTTCCAATTTTAATATCAGTAATGCAGGTATGATTGCTGCTTGATCTGGATCCGTTGACAGCTATTTTTGAGTGTTGTAGGCGTCTTCTTATTAGTATAAGTGATATTGTTTGTTGTAACAAAGCGATTCCTGATTAGGGTACCGCCAATGGTTCCAGTGTCTGCTCGGACCCTGGCGGGTGTCTTGTTGACTAGCATTGTGAATTCTAATTGTTGGAATGACGTAGCTGCTTCCTTGCAGGCGCCAACAGTAGTTTTGTAAGTTAAGATAGTATTCCTTCTCTCCAACTCTTCTGTGTCATCGATATTTGCCTCATAGTGCTCTTTATCACTACTGGGGGTGTCCTAGGTGTTGGAAATCCCGGATGCTACTTGGCATGCTTCCTATATTTTCTATCATTACATTCACCATTCTATAGTCCACCATCCACCACCTTCCACTATCCACGGTCTTCCACCGTCCACCGTCTTTTGTTCTCCGTCAACCGTCTTCCGTCCACAGTCCTCCGTACACTATCCTCCGTCCACAGTCCTCCGTCCACTATTCACCACCCTACCGCCTACCATCCACTATCCACCATCCACCATCCACCGTACACAGTCCAGCTGACTCTATCCAGCATCCTTAGTCCTCTATCCATCGTCTGCCGTTTTTTCAGAGTTCGCCCCATCGCATGAAAGAAGCTGTCAATTATCCCCCGCCCCTCTTTTGTATGCCGCACCTCGTTTGTTCGCCGTTCGCTGAGGACAGTTCCTCCACTGCTGCTGCCGTTCCGATTGAGCATTCTAGAGCGGGAAATGTGTTTGCGCATATAGGAAGAAAGGCCATAGGCAGTGGTTTATCTTTCTGTTCTTTTCTTTGTTATTAATAAGAGAGGTAGAAAAGGGAAGCGGGAAATACGGGATATTGTAACAGGAACTGTGGTCATAGGTCGATGGAAGGTGTTGCTGGTTCTTTTGCCTTTTCTTTGTTAGCGGGAATGAGTCGGCAAGAAGAGGGTGACTTGCCGGAGAGTGCTTTTATCTTTCCTATGTTGGTTTGCAAAGGGTAGAAGGAGGTGCGGGAAAGAGGTGCAGGAAGGAAGTGCGGAGAGCGGCGGCGTTCTTTGTAAGGAAGCTGGAAGTAGCGGGAGCTAAGCAGGAGTGATACGGATGGTGGCCATACACTGATGTTTGTCTTTCTGCTCTTTGTTAGCATGCGGATACAGAAGGAAGAAGAAGACTTGCTGCTGAAGGTTCTTTTATTGCTAGAGGCTCTTTTGTCGCTGTTGTTTCTTATACGACTGGAAGGAAGCCTGGAAGCGGGCATGTGGCCATAGGCCGCCTAGTTTAATTTTTGTGTTTGTTTTTTTTTTCTCCTTTGTTAGTAAGTGAGCACGGAAGAGAACTGCGGGACCTACTTTGATGAGAAAAGATCAGTGTCACGATCGCTGAGGTGGTTGGATATATCATGATTGTGTTTTCCCTAGTTAGTTAAGGAGATGTGAGAAGAGGAGAGAGAGAGAGATCTGAGAAAATCTTTCACTTACCCCTCTTTTGTGCTTACCTTGGCATTTTGTTTCGTGTGAGTGACTGGCGGTGATCGTGAGCGCTTAAAACTAGGTGACTGTGACATGATTGGACTTGATTTCCTTCTTTAGACAATCATTTGACATATGTCCTACTTCTCCACAGTAGCAACAGGCGCCTTCTCTCTTGTGTCAATCCATTTCCTGCTTGCTTGGCTTCTTATGCTTGGGAGAGGTAGATTTTCTTGATGTAGCTTTGCCTTTTCCTGCTGTCTTATTGCTGGTTTGTTGTGGAGAGTTCTTAACTTTGTTTGTCTTATTTCTGGAAGTGCTGGGGGAGCTGCAACTACTCCCATAGGCTCCTGTCTTGAACATTGTTGCATCATATCTCTCTACCAATTGGACCCTGTGATTACAGGCATCGCTATCTCTTATGTATAGTTCCACATTTCTTCTGAGCCTGGAATCCATGGCATCCAAGAAGTGTTGCCATTATCCATAGTCTGATATAGAGCGTCTAGGCAGGGTTCCTCTTGGGTCTTCTAGTTCTCCAACAATCTGGGAAATTCTCACTTGCTTGCCTCCTGAGCACTATTTTATCCTCTGCCATTTGAGGTACAGGTCATCTGTGTTGGTTGATGCTTCAAATAGCTGTTTAAATCAATTCTTGAATTCTTGGAGGGAGGTTTGTTTGTCTTCAAACTCATCCATGAGGTTGAGGTAGGCACTATATGCTCACTTTTCTGTATAGGCGCCATAGTAGTCCACCATATCCTCTGTGTCATTAAGGACATCATTCTTAAATAAGTACTTCTTAACATCCCTAAACCACCATTTGAGTTTGTCTGGTTGTAGATCTTAGCCTTCTCCACTGAACTTGGATGGTTGTAAAATCTTGATATTTGGTTTCCAGAGTTATTCTAGGGCTTAATCCATCGTCCTAGATGCTGGCGGAGGTGCTGGCAGTTGTCTCAGAGTCCTTGGTTCTTTCCCTCTCCCCTGAGGTACTGGTAGTGGTCTAAAGAGTACTTGGGAGTCTGGAAATCGAACAGGTGATATCTCGCTACTTGACAGTACTGGAGAGTGTGGTAGGGTTCCAAAGAATGTCTCCAAGATGCTTCGGGTTCTTAGTCTTGATTCTAGAGGTGTCTCTGCTCTCTGGTTTTCTCTTTGGATGATTTGCTCTGCTGTAAGGTCCTCTTCTAAGTTTGTATCAATGTCTCCTGGTTGTAGGAAATTTTGTCTAGGTATAGGTGTATCATCACAATCTCTTTCAGGGTTAGTATCTGAGTTGTCACCAAGTCTGCTGGGAGGTCTGGATATCCTTCCAGACATAGTGGTCTGACTTCTTCTGTCTGTAATGTTGAATGTAACACCTTAGCTATGAGTCTCTCCCTACCGCTCCTGCTTCTAACTAGTTATCAAGAAAAGGGAAGGGTGATCAATCATACTATCTGTTCTCAATCCTGAGTACCAGATATCACCTGCTGAGGCGAAAAAAGTGTAACAGGCGTCCACCTGGGTGAACGATTATACAATAGAGACCAAGCAGTAACCTACTATCGCTTTGGTGTCTAAGGAAGGCCTGCTGAGAGGTAAAGACAAGGGGAGTACAATAGAGTGGTTTATAGAGCGAAGGGGCAAAATTGGATCGCTGTTCAACCAAGTGTATCCACTGCCTTGGCATTTGTCCGAAGCCTGGTGTCTCCTAGTAGCTAGGATACTACTCTTAAATACAGAAAAATCTTTACTGCAAGACCTGAGGCTCTGGAAACCCGGAGCCAGTATCATTACCAGTGAATAAACATCTACCGGAATCCTGTAGCCCTGCCAGAGTCCTGGAAGGCCTGGGGTATTCTCACAATACTGCCTCCATCCTACTACTGGTATACATAACCTGTGCCTTCCCTTGGAACTCCTGGGGCACAATCCTGCCAATCCCCCAAAGCATTCAGTAATCAGGGCACCAGAATCTAGAGAGTTTGATAGGGAAATCAAATACAAAATAAATCCAATCAAATGAATGTAATCTGACAAAGCAATGGCTAACGAGAGTGGTAATAGAGGTACCAGAATATGTAAACATGTTACATTCACATTCTCAATACATAGATCATGTATTGGTGTCTAAACAAATTCATTATTTCCAGTAAGGTCTGTATGGGGTACCATCATTGTGGCAATATGCAGAAGGAATTGGCTAATGTATTTTACCAACCCTAGGAACTTGTCAAGTTGCTTCTTATTCTTTGGTATATCCACTCCTCGATCCTCCTAATATTCTCAGAGGATGCTCTGAGTCTCTTGTCATTGATGATTTGGCTTAATACTTGTAATTCTTTTACAAAGAAGTCTGACTACTTCCTGCCCACAAAGAACTCTGCTTTTTCCAACCTGTCACGGACTGCCTTAATGTGTTTCTAAAGGTCAGACTCCTTATCGTAACATATGATAATATTCTCGTTGTATATCCATACAAATTCTGCTAGTTAGTTGGCGAGAAGGTCTAACAAGATTCTCTTAAATATTGTTGGTGCATTGATATATGCTTGTAACAGCATATGCTGACGAAAGCTCCAAAGGGTCTTTTGAAACTGTTATATTTGATATTGTCAGGATGAACACTGGTTTGGAAATAGGTTTCGCTTAGGTTGATTTTGATCCTGTATTGGGCCCTTCGTAATGCATTCAGTAATCTCCTTTGGTTTTGAAAAGGTTAATCATTTTTTTAATTGATGTCATTTCTCACTTTCAGGTCTACTAGACATCTGATCCTGGCATCAGTCTTTCCTTTGACTGCCACAAGCATAGGTGCTTCTATGGGCACTTCTGCTCATTCAATGACTCCTTCACACTGTGTCTGGTCCAGCCATGCTTTGAGTAAGATCTTGTATATCTCTTGTACTGACTATGATGACATTGCCTTCAAATTCTCTGGATCCTTTCATCTGATTTGGTGCTGGATCTTCCTTAAGGGTGGTAACCTTTCTGCAATCAGATCTGGGAATAGCCTTGGGTATTGTTCCATTATCTCTTCTGTGCTCGTCACATCTGGTCGAATTCTGACACGTATTGATGTGCAGTTAACCAATATCTTATGGTCCGGAAATTCAATCCTCAGCTATTCAAATTCGACTGATGCTTTATTTTGTAGTAGGAATGGTATTCTAATCAAGACATCGTATTTGGCTAAGTTCCCTACCATCATTTTATTGCCAGTAGTCCTCATCTTCGCAATACCTATACTCACCTTGCATTCTTCTGAGATTCCGATCATCACCCTTTCAAAACCATATGAATGTTGCTGCAGTTGCCATTTTGCTACATGGTATTCCATGTGTAGTGACAAAGGTAGCACTCAATAGGTCTGTTCCTATTCTTCCTGTATCTTTCAGGACTCTCACTTGTTTGCCATTAATCAGGAACATTCCTGTCAATGCAGTGTGACTCCTGTCACCTTTAGGTACCGTATTCTGTGGTGATGCATTAGTCTCAACTTCAAGGGTGTTGAAGTATACTTCAACTTTGCTGCTGGCTTCTTCATCTTACTTCAATAAGGTTTCCTTCTTGGGTGTCTCTCCCTTGCCTTTGTCACTTTTGCTTAGACAATCCCTTGCCATATGTCCTTTACTGCCTTAAGTAAAGCATGCTCTATTTTCTCAAGAAGTCTTAGTCTTACTTGATCCCTATTTTCTTCCATTGTAGTCTGTTGTCCTTCTTGGAGTTGTCTTGCTTTTATTGATCCTTCTGCTAATCCAGTCCATAAACACCAATATCGTGAAGAATTGCATCAACTCTTTCTGCATAGGCTATTGTAGTCTGGATTGTTTCGCTAGAATGATTCCCAGTTTTGACGAGTGCTTTAGTCTAATGTGCATGCTTATGAAGAACCTTTGGATGAAAACGTATTCTGAAATGATGCCTTCTGGTAATCGTAATCTGTACTTTAACCAGTTTGTAGCCACAGCTGTGATGAGCTGAGTCTTGTGCTTCTTGACTTATTCAATTTTGTGCAATCATTAGGAAAGGTCTCCCTTCGGTCTGGATCCTTGGAATCGTTCTCTTAATCAGTCAATAGCCTCTTCTCTGGTTAAGTCTTCACCATAATTTTCTGCCAACTAGAATGCTAGTTCCTGAGCTCTCCCTTCTGTGTACAGTATCCAATAGTGTCCTGCTCCATCTGTCTTGGAGTTGCCTCTATGTAGCCATAGGTATAACTGGACTGACTGATACTAACGATCCAATGCATCTGGTTTAAGGTCTTCTCCTTTACCGCTAATTATCTTTGGTATAAGAACCTTGATATTTGGCTTCACTGTGATTGCTGGTGATGGCTCTCTAGCCATTGGCAATTTACTAGGTCCAGGATTGGACTTGTTGTCAGAATTGCTTGGGCTCCCAGAGCTCTCTTCGCTGTTTCAGCTGCTAGGATCAAGCTTGGAGTTAGGTTGCGGTTATTTCCCCTTCAATCAATTTTGCGTGCTTGGTAACTGTGCTGGAGTTCTCACTTCTTCCTTGGCTAGTTCTTTAGAAAATGCTGCTAGTACTTACTTTGCTAGCATTCGTGATAAGAGTATTCCTGCTTCATCCCCTGAGAAACCTGATGCCATGGATGAATTGCCTATTCTGCTCTGAATGCCATTCTTCCTTGTAAGCTCCTGTCATAGGAGCTCTTTAACTGACCTCGTCTGAAGTCTGTCACCAATTCTGAGCGACCTGCTTGCAAGCCTGTGGTTTACCAACATCTGCCTACTCTTTACTCAACACTTGTTCAAGTTAAAAAAATGGCACACTTCACTGGTTGTACCAGACACGTAGAGGAATGCATCTTGGTAAGGTGTAATGATAGTAACTAAAATCCTAAACTGCCTGGAATTCAAGTTAGTATTACTATCAGAGATCTCGATGAGTTATTCAACAGCAGTCAATTACTATATCGCCAGCATCACTAAGTCCAATACTTACATGCTGTGGTTTTGAGCTGTAGCATGTGTACATATTCTGGTACCTCTATTCCCACTCTCGTTAGCATTTCCTTTGTCAAATTACATTCATTTTATTGGATTTCATTTGTATTTGATTTCCCTACCGGAATTTGAAAATTCTGGCATCCTGATTACTGTATGCTTTAGAGGATTGGCAGGATTGTACCCCAGGAATTCCAAGGGAAGGATCAGGTCATGTATATCGGCGGTCGGATAGAGGCAGTATTGTAGGAAAGCCCCAGGCTATCCAGGACTCCGGCAGGCCTCCAGGATTCTGGTAGCTTTACACTCACCGGTAATGATAGTGGCTGCGTGTTTCCAGAGACTTAGCTCTTGCAGGAAAGTTTTCATGTATTAAAGAGTGGTCTCCTAGCTCGCAGGAGTCATCGGACTTTAAACAGATGCCTAGACAGTGAATAAACTTGGTTGAACGGCGATCCTATTGTTCCCCTTCGCTCTATAAACCATTCTATTGTACTCCCCTTGTCTTCGCCTCTCAGCAGGTCTCCCTTAGAGACCAAAGCGATAACCGGCTACTGGTTAGGCTCTATTGTATAACAGTTCACACAGGCTAGTGCCTGTTACATTCTTTTCGCCTCAGCAGGTGATATCTGGTTCTCAGGATTGAGAACAGTGGGTAGGATTGATCACCCTTCCCTTTTCTTGATATCCTGTAGGAAGCAGGAGCGGCAGGGAGACTCCTGGTTCAGGTGCTACATTCATTATTACAGACAGAAGAAGTCAGACCATTAGGTCTGGAAGGATATCCAGACCTCCAAGCAGACTTGGGAATAACCCTGACACAGACCCAGAAGGAGGAGGTGACGATACACGTATACCTAGACAAAGTTTCCTCCAAGCAGGAGACCTTGATACTGACTCCGAAGAGGACCTTACAGAAGAGCAAATCGTCCAAAGGGAAAGCCAGTGAACAGAGATATCTCATGAATCTAGAGCAAGAACCAGAAGCATCTTGGAGACAGTTTTTTCGAACCCTACTACACTCTGCAGTACCCTCAAGATGCGCGACACCACCTGGCGGATTCCCAGACTCCCCAGGACCCTCAGGACCTCCACCAGTACCTCAGTGAAAAGGGAAAGAACCAGAAACTCCCAGACACGCGCCAGCACCTCCGCCAGCATCTAGGACGATAGCTGACACACCAGACCAACCCAGGAAACCAAAGATCAAGCTTCCACAACTATCCAACTCTATTGGAGAAGGGGAAGATCTACAACCAGACAAACTTAAGCGCTGGATTAAGGTGGTTAAGAAGTACATATCCAAGTATGGTGTACTTGATGACACTGTGGATGTAGTGGACTACTATGGCGCCTATACCGAAAAGCGAGCACATAGTGCCTACCTCAACCTCATGGATGAGTTTGAAGAAAACCATCCCTCCCTCCATGAATTCAAGAATCAATTTAAACAGCTTAATGACGCATCAAACAATACAGATAACCTATACCTCTAATGGCAGAAGATAAAACAGTCCACAGCAGGCAAGCCAGCGAAAATTTCTAAGATTGCTGGAGAACTATAAGACCTAAGAGGAACCCTGCCTAGAGACTCTATATCAGACTATGCTCAAAGACACTGCTTTTTGGATACCATGTATCACAGGCTCAGAAGAAATATGGAACCATAGATAAGATATACCGATACCTGAAATCAAGTGGTCCAATTGGCAGAGAGATATGATGCACCAATGTTCAAAATAGGAGCCTAAAGGAGTAGTGGCAGCTCCTCCAGCACCTCCGAAAATAAGCCAAACAAAGCTAAGAGCCCTCCACAACAAACCTGCAATAAGCCAGCAGGAAAATGCAAAGCTCCTGCGAGAAAATGGTCACCTTCCAAGCATACGAAGCCAAGCAAGCAGGAAATGGATCAACGCAAGAGAAAAGGAGCTGTTTTTTACTATACAGAAGCAGCACATATGGCAAAAGATTGTCCAAAGAAGGAAATCAAGTCATATCATGTCACTGTCACCCAGGACACCCCCGGAAGCGATGAAGAGCACTATGAGGCAGAGATTGATGACACAAAAGAGTTGGATAGAAGGAATACTATCATAACATATATGTAACCCGTATTGGTTACTATTATTAAGGCTCACAAGTCTAACGGAAACTAGCAGGGCTAGTAAGGGGTTATTTAGTTTTGTTATTGATTTCAAGTATCGATTGAGACTTAGATTATTTTGTTATTGGTTTCAAGTATCGTTTGATACTTAGTTTGTTTTATGTTGGGTTTCATGTATCAGGCTGATACCCGATATGTTTTATGTTTGGTTTTATGAATCGGGATGATACATATTTTGTTTGTTGTACCGTTTAGGTGCATGAGGCATTTGTATTATTGGAGGACTTTACAAGTGGAGTTTGGTTATATCCGTTGATTGGAAATCAAATGGAAGGATATGGAAAGCTTTGGAAAAGCGAGATCATGTATTTAAGACTGCCCCTCTGGAGCTTAGATAGGGCAGAGTTCGAGAGACAGAGTTTTCAATATACTTGGTTGAGCAGTTACTTCTTTTCAGTTCGCACGAAACCACAGCAAGTAAGTCTCGGACTTAGCGAAGCTGGCGATATAGTAATCGACGGCTGTTGACAACCTATCGAGATCTCCGGTAGCTATCACTCACTTGAAGTCCCGACAGTTTGGGATCTGAGTTAGTTATCGTTTACTTTACCGAGACGCATCCTTTTGGTGCCTGATACACCTAGGGAGGCGTTACATTTTATTAACTTCAACAAGTAGTTGAGTTTGAACCAGGCTGAGGTTAGGAAACCTCAGGCTTGCAAACAGTTGCCCAGAATAGGTGACGAGCGACTTCAGACGAGGTCAGGTAAGCAGATCCTGCAACAGGAACTTTCCAAAAAGAAAGGCAGTCAAAGCTCCAAAGGCGAACAATGTAAGGCATCCTGCTTCAAAGTAGACGAAGCACTAAGACAGTTATCCTGAGACCAACCAAAGCAATTGCTAGCGGAATCGGCGAAGGAACTAGCCCAAGAGAAAGCGAGAACTCCAGGAGAGTTCCCCGGTAGGCCAAAGGGATTGAAGGGAAAGCAAGTAGCAACACCCAAGGACGATTCAAGCAGCTCAGACAGCGAAGAGAGCTCAGATAGCTCTAGTGATTCAGACGATATGTCGAATCCAGGACCTAGTAATGCGCCTGTAGCTAGAGAGCCAACACCAGCAACTACAGCGAAGCTTAGCATCAAGGTTCCTACACCAAAGAAGTTCAGTGGTGAAGGAGAGGACCTTAAACCAGAAGCATTCGATCGTTGGTACCAGTCAGTCCAGTTATACCTAAGACTACACAGACTCAAGTCCAAAACAGTCGGAGCGGGAAACTATTGGATACTGTACACAGAAGGGAGAGCTCAAGAAGCAGCTTTCCAGGCGTCAGAAAACTATGCCGAAGACTTAACCAGAGATCAGCTTATTGATTGGTTAAGGGAACGATTCCAGTCATCCAGACAGAAGGATGACCTTTACAAACGATTCCCAAAGATTGAGCAAGTCAAGAATGGGAAGACGCAGCGCTTCACAACAGTGGCTACAGACCTGTTGATGTACCGATCACGACTACCAGAAGGCACCATTTCCGAATATGCCTTCATCCAAAGGTTCTTCCAATGTATACACACTAGGGTAAGGAGAGATGTCGAACCATGGTATGATTCAAGCGAAACAATCCCGACCACGATAGTCTATGCAGAGAGAGTCGATGCAATCCTCCACGATACAGGAGCCTAGGGAAAGGAAAAGCAGAAAGATCGAAGCAAGGAAGACAACTCCAAGAAGGACAACAAACCTCAATGGAAGAAATAGGAATCAAGCAAAACGAAGACTCCAAGAGAAAAGGGAGCATGCTTTACCTGCGGAGGTCAAGGACATATGGCAAATGATTGTCCCAACAAAAACCACAAAGGCAAAGGAAAGACACCCAAGAAGGAGACATCATCGCATCGAATTGAAGAAGCCAGAAGCGAAGATGAGGTATATGTCAATACCTTAGAGGTTGAGACCAATGCATCAACACAGAACACGCTACCCAAGGGTGATAAGAGTCACACAGCGTTGGAAGGAACGATCCTGATTAACGGCAAACAAGCGAGAGTCCTAGTTGATACAGGAACAATAGGAACAGACCTATTAAGTGCAACCTTTGTCACTACATATGGAATTCCATGTACCGAAATGGCAACTCCTGCAACCATTCATATGGCTATGAAAGGGTCACGATCTGAATCCCAGAAAGAATGAAACGTCAGTATAGCAATTGGGAAGATGAAGACTACAGGAAATAGAATGATGGTGGGGAACTTAGGCAAGTACGATGCCTTGATTGGAATGCCATTCCTATCGCGAAACAAAGCATCGGTCGAATGTGGAAAACTGGTGATTCATTTTCCTGACTATAAGATATGGGTAAATTGCTCACCAACAAGTGTCAGAATTCGAGCATCTGTGACAAGGACAGAAGAGATAATGGAACAATACCCAAAGGTATTCCCAGATCCGATTCCTGAAAGGTTAAGACCCTTAAGGAAGATCAACCACCGAATCAGATTGAAGGATCCAGAGAATCTGAAGACGATGCCAACATACTCAGTACCAGAAAAGTACGAGATTCGACTCAAGGCATAGCTGGACCAGAAACAGTGAGAAGGAATTATCGAACGAGCTGAAGTGCCAGGAGCAGCACCGATGTTTGTGTCAGTCAAAGGAAAGACTGATGGCAGGATCAGATGTCTAGCGGACCTTACGGCAAGAAATGACAATACTCAGAAGGATGACGAACCTATTCCGAACCAAAGGAGATTACTAAATGCACTAGCATGGGCGCGATACAGGAGCAAGATTGACCTAAGCAATGCCTATTTTCAAACCAGAGTGCACCCTGACGATGTTAAATATAACAGTTTCAAAACACCCATTGTGGGTTTCGTTAGCAAGGTTATGTTACAAGGAGACATGAATGCACCAGGAACATTCATGAGGATCATGTCAGATCTACTCACCGACTACCAGGGAGAATTCATGTGGGTGTACATCGACGATATACTCATATTCTCCGATACATAGTCCGACCATTTGAAACACATTAAAGCAGTCTGTGACAAGTTGGAAAAAGGAGAGTTCTTTGCGAGCAGAAAGAAGTCGGACTTCTTCGCTAAAGAATTGCAAGTACTAGGCCACGTCATCGATGACAAGGGGCTTAGAGCATCACCTGAAAAGATCAGGACGATTGAGAAGTGGGAAACACCAAAGAATAAGAAGCAACTTCAGGAGTTCCTAGGATTGGTAAATTACATTAGCCAATTCCTACCACACATCGCCACTATCACGGCACCCTTGACAGACCTTACCGGGAATGAGGAGTTTGTTTGGACACCAACACATGATCAATGCATCGAGAATGTGAAGGAAATCACTAAACAGAGTCAGGTCATGAGAGCAATCAACCACACCTCAGGACAAAAGATATGGCTCATTACAGATGCCTCTGACTCAGGGGTAGGAGCTTGGGTAGGACAAGGAGATACACCTGAAATGGCGAGGCCTGCGGCATTGCACAGCAGGAAATTCACCCACTCACAAATGAATTACGGAACTACCGTTAAGGAGGCACTTGCAATTATGGATGCCTTAACCTCTTTTGATCATATTCTTGCAGGGCATTAATTTACGATCATAACTGACCACCAACCACTGGTGTACCTGAAAACAGCCAAGACCCCCTCACGCAAGCAATTAAGGTGGCGAACCCACTTGGGAAAATACGAGGCAAAGATATGTTATAGGCCTGGAAAGGGAAACTATTTAACTAATGCTCTTTCCCGTCTTTATGAGCAATTTGATCCAGAACCAAACTACGCTCAATACCCTACCAACGAAGAAGATTCAAACCCTCATAACATACCTTTTACATCCTCAAATATGTCACGCTTCGAACCACTTCCTGTTGAAGAACCACTTGCATCGGATAACTTGGATTGCTCTATCAGGGCAGGAAACGATTGGGGAGACAGAGTCACCCTAGAGATAAGCGATGATGAGAGAAATCAAGCAGACATGCACTGGAGCGCATGCTACGATCGTCAGTGTACCATCCATGAGTATCGAGAAACTTAGAGACAAGATAGTTCTACCCGAACTAGTCTCTACCTACGAAGAAAGGAATAGCATCTTGCTACCTCCATGGCCGTTATTGGACCTAGATGCTATTAGACGACGTTTGAATGAACAACTAGGAGACATGAGTTCGGATTATCAGGACTAGGAGAGTCCCTACCAACAACTACCAAAGAAGCATAAGCTGCCCCTCTACTCCAATGCGGCACACGGCCAACCAAGGCTTATACCAGTAATCGAGCCACCTAGCCTCCCTCACCACCAGCGTACACTCTACGAGCTTTACGATGACGAGTAGGAGGAAGTACCACGCCTGGAGCGAGTACAGGATGAATGGGATACGGCAGCAGTAGTGGCAGAAATGAGCAGCCAATGGAGAAGACAGATGGTGGAAGCATACAGGAACGATGATCTATACAAGCAGGCTTCTGACGCTAGTAACACTGGAAGAGGTGGCAAGCTATCCCACTATAGGATCGGTAATGGACTAATGTATGCAACAATCAGGGGTGGTCAAGATTGCCTATACATACCCAAGGGACATGCAGTGAATGGAATGACACTCAGGGAGATCGTTATTGATGAGATTCACAACAGAGGACACCATAGCGCAGATAGGAACCTACGCTATGCTACAGAATACATATTCTGGCCCGAGATGAGGAAGGATTTTCGAGACTATGTTCACCAATGCGATTTATGCCAAAGGAATATGGAACACAACTAGCTACCTGAAGGAGAGGCACAGTCTATGCCAGTACCCTCCGAGTTATTCACCTCCTACGCTATCGACTTTGCAGGACCATTCAACAAATCTGGAAACAACAAGTACGATACAGTACTAGTGGTTGTCGATAGGGCGGTTGGATTCACTTGGTTTATCCCTATGCATTCAAACAGTCTAACTATAGAGACCATCACCCTCCTCCGGCACCATATTTTCACTTCACATGGAGTACCTATGTCGATTATTAGCGATGCTGACCCACGTTTTACCTCACGATTTTGGGCCCAAAGCATGAAGTCTTTGGGGATCGAGCACATCAAGGCAGTACCTGGACACCACGAAACTAACGGCCAGGTTGAGAGAAAGATTAGGGAACTTAAGACCGCCTTGAGGAATGTTGTTAACAAGCGCCAGAACCACTGGTTACTTACGCTTCCCAAGTTATCAGCCTACGTCAATGCAGGACATTCTGATGTCCTGAACATGTCACCATTCAAAGCCGTGTATGGACGAGATTACCCTATGCTGTCAACTATCAGAGTCAGTAACACCCAGGTGCCTGCCTCCGATGACTTCCTGAACAGACACCAGGAATTGCGTAATGAAGCCTATCAATCTTTCAAGATAGCAAGATTTAGGAGCACCAGGATGTCAGCCAGAAGAAGGACCACACACAAACCCATTGATGTGGGCGAACGATTGTTAGTTTAGGGGGACCTGTTCGCTACAGAATCTTCTAGTTAACATGGACGCTAGGATTTACTGCAGCAAGGAAGGGGTATTTCATTGTTCTACAGTTAAGAGGTTCATAGAGAACATGGATGAGAGGTTCCCTGGCAGAGCCCATGCGAAACCAGCGCCCATCATCATTGAAGAAGTACCGGAATGGGAATTTGAACAAGTGTTGGACCACCGTCAGCACTATAGACGAGACAAGTTTCATATTAAGTGGAAAGGTTATACAGATTCTGAGAACAGCTGGGAGCCTGTCAAAGGATGGGAGAACGCAATGAACCTTGTTCAGGAATGGTGGACAGATAACTGTTCCGGCGACGAGTTTCCTATCATTACTGGATATATCGAGATCGGATTCACGCCAAAGATACCAGTATATGGGGAGTTTGCTGATGAAGGAAAGGTGCACGATAGATTTTGGAAACCCAACTTAGAGAGCGACTACGACGACTCAGGAGTTTCTGATAATGGCGAGGTTATCAAAACTTGGTTTTGATTAGGATCTTGAAGTTTGGAAAATGTGTTTTTTTTAGGGTTTTTGTTTTTGGAAACAGTTGTTTTATATCCGGGGTGTAACCGGTATTGGTTACTATTATTAAGGCTGACAAGGCTAACCGAAACTAGCAGGGCTAGTAAGGGGTTATTTAGTTTTGTTGTTGGTTTCAAGTATCGATTGATACTTAGTTTGTTTTGTTATTAGTTTCAAGTATCGTTTGATACTTAGTTTGTTTTATGTTGGGTTTCATGTATCAGGCTGACACCCAATATGTTTTATGTTTGGTTTTATGTATCGGGATGATACATATTTTAGTTGTTGTACTGTTTAGGTGCATGAGGCATTTGTATTATTGGAGGACTTTACAAGCGGAGTTTGGTTATATCCGTTGATTGGAAATCAAATGGAAGGATATGGAAAGCTTTGGAAAAGCGAGATCCTGTATTTAAGACCGCCCCTCTGGAGCTAAGATAGGGCAGACTTCGACAGACAGAGTTTTCAATATACTTGGTTGAGCAGTTACTTCTTTTCAGTTCGCACGAAACCACAGCAAGTAAGTCTAGAACTTACCGAAGCTGGCGATATAGTAATCGACGGCTGTTTGACAACTTATCGAGATCTCCGGTAGCTATCACTTACTTGAAGTCCCGACAGTTTGGGATCTGAGTTAGTTATTGTTATACCTTACCGGGACTCATCCCTTTGGTGCCTGATACACCCAGGGAGGTGTTACAATACAAGATTACTGTTGGCGCCCCCAAGGAAGCGGCCAGGCCATTCCTAGCACTAGAATTCACAATGCTAGTCAACAAGAAACCTGCTAGGATCCTAGAAGATACTCGAACCATTGGCGGTACCCTTATCAGCAATCACTTTGTTACAACAAACAATATCCCTTAAGGCAATACGAAGACGCCTACAACGCTCAAAATGGCTGTCAAAGGATCCAGATCAAGCTGCAATCACACCAGCATCACAGATATCGAAATTGGAAGTATCAATGTACCCAAGGTATACATGAGTGTCACTCCGGTATCAGAATATGATATCCTACTCAGAATGGATGAACTCATACACTTTGGAGCAGTCATAGACTGCCGGAAAAATATCCTCTACTTCCCAGACCACAAAGTCAGAGTAAACTGCAATGGGAACAGCACACAGCTTCGCTCAGCGATGGCTAAACAGGAAGATATACCAGATTTCCTCAAGATGTTACCTCAGGTTTTTGTCACAGAACTACCAGAAACTGTACCACCATTACGGTACTTTAACAACCAGATCATGATTAAGGACCCTGACCTTTATGTCAAGATGCCAACTTTCAAGACACCTGAAAAATTGATCCCTAAATTCAAGTCTTGGTTAGAGGAGCAAATCACGGCTAGGATACTCTACAGATCAAAAACTCCAGGAGGTGCCAGCCTGTTCATTCTAGGGAAACCTGATGGCAGGATAAGACCATTAGTGGACCTTCACTACTAGAATAAGAACTCAAAGAAGGATGAAGCCGCAATCCCTAATCAGCAGCTCATACTCAATTATGTGGGCAGAGCCAAATTCTGAAGCAAAATAAACCTCTGTGATGCCTACTTTCAGACTGGGGTTGACCGTGAGGATGAGAAGTATAATACTATCTAGAAACCCTTTGGAGGCCTCGTCTACAAAGTAATGCTGCAAGGAGATACAAATGGGCCAGGAACTTTCATGAGATTCATGGAAGATACACTCTCAGAAGAGTTAGGAGTCTTTGTATGGGTATACATTGACAACATCCTGAAATATAGCGATACAAACTAAGACCATATCAAGCATATCATAGCTATTTGCAAGAAAATGGAAAAACCGCAGCTATATGCCAACCCAAAGAGGAGTGTTTTCTTTGCACAAAAGCTCAATATCCAAGGTCACCTTATTGATGATAAAGGCATTCACCCAGCACCAGAGAAGATCAGAAGCATTGAGGACTGGACAAGACCTCAGAGTAGAAAGGAACTTCAGTGCTTTAGTGGGATGGTTAATTATATCTTACAGTTCCTACCACATATCGCCACCATTACTGCACCACTTACAGAGCTTACCGGCGATGCTGAATGGATCTGGACAGACTTGAAGGAAGCAGCCTTTCAAGTATTGAAAAAGGTGGTGAAAAATCATCTAGTTCTTAGACCTATTGACTATACTAACCCAGATCCAATCTGGCTATTCACCAATGCATCTCCTAACGGCAGTGTCGCTTGGATAGCCCAAGAACCAACCTGAGATACAGCGAGACCAGCTGCATTCCATTCCAGGAAACTATCAGCCTCTCAAAGTAACTACCCCACACACTAACAGGAAGAGCTTACAATAGTTGAGGCTGTACAAGCCTTCACCCACATGTTGTCCCACACAAAGTTCACCATAGTTACCGACTATGGGAGTCTTATCAAGATCATGACACAGAAGAATCTCAGTGAGCGGCAGCAGAGATGGATAATGCATTTTAGCCACTTTGATTTTAAAATAGAATACATGCCTGGAGCTTCGAATTTTCTGGCAGATTATCTATCCAGAGTTTATGAAACCAATTCAGCACCTGAAGATATAATTCTACAGCACCCCACCTTCGAAAATTCAGATCTCCAGAACCACCTCTCCAATCATATTCAAACCAAGTACACTTTTTCCTCATACTATAGCCTAGATTGCGACAGTGAAATAGAAACTATTGAAGAAACACAGCACTCTCTATCCCTTACTACTTGCGAATCTATCTATTACTCCTTCCCAGACTACTTAGCAAGCAAAGATATAGTAGCTAATGCAGTCACTCGCTGCCAAAAGCGCAAGAATAGTGCTAGGAGCAACGATAGCATCATCCAGGCAGGCAACTCTTTGGGGACAAAGCTACCTTGAACCTTGACCAGACTAGAGAGGAACGAAGCCATTCAGCGCTCTCTTGGACTGCCTGCTATGATGACCAGTGCCTTCCACACAGAGAGCAAAGAAGTCAATGGATTTTTCCCCAAGGACCCCGAAAAGCGAATGCAAGCAAAGAAAGCGATATCAATATCAGATACCTCAAGGGACAGTAGCCCCCCTGCATCAAACGATAGCTCTATATCCCTACCCTCACCAGGAAACAAATCTCTCAGACTTGCGGATAGGTTAACTCCAGCCTCCCCACCCCTTGCTTCACTAGCTTCGCTATCTTCCAGAGCCCTCTATTGTGATCTTGAAGCTTTCTGGAATTTTACAGAAACTGATAAGGTCCAGACCTTCCTTTGTACTCTCCACTCATCCCTCATTGGATAATTCCGCCCAGCTGTCATTGAAGCCCTTCAGAATGACCCTCTTTTCCGGTAAGTCCTGAAGACCACTAACCAGCTACACTATTCAATCCAGGATGTCCTCCTGATAGTAGACAATACCAACAGCTATTCTAACATTTATATCCCTATGGGACCCTTAGAAAGGGGACTATACCTTCAGGATTTCATCCTTAAAACAGTTCATGAAGGCATAGGACACTTCACAGCTCATAAGTCCTACATGTATGCCGCTTGTTTTATCTGGTAGCCTCAGATGTGCCAGGACTTCATAGCCTACTGTCGCTCTTGTGATCAATGCCAGATCAATTAGGAACTCAAAACACTTCCAGCAAGAAAATCTCTCGCCCTGCCAGGCCCAGACGAAGGCTACCAATATCTTGCCATCGATTTCGCTAGCCCCTTCCACAAATCAAACAACTATACAACTATCATAGTAATCATCGATTGCTTTACCTCATACACACATCTTATACCACTTCATGACTCTGCCACCTCCGAAAAGGTATTCAGCAAGCTCCAGATGATGATATTGGATGTTCATCAACATCCCCTAAGCATAGTACTGGACCAAGACTCCCGCTTTACCTCTAAGTTCTGGTTTCAGATAATGAAGTCAATGGGAATCCAGGTCTGGATGGCAACACAATACCACCACCAAACCAATAGCTAGTGAGAACGCCGGTTTCACACCATTAAACAAATGGTGAGGAACTTCATCAACAAAAGACAGAACAACTAGTCTAAGACCCTCCTAGCGATAGCTGCAGCCATGAATGGCGCCCCCAATAAATCCTTAGGTATATCTCCATACCAAGCACGCTATGGACGCCCTTGGAAGCTATTCAACCCTGTCCTCAGATCCGCAAGCAAAGTACCAGCAGTGGACGAGATCTTGAATGCCCATGGAGGCACCAGGATGGAAGTTGAAATGGCCAGAAAGCATGACACATTCCAGCAAACTGTGTTCGCAGATAAAAAGAGGAACCCCTATCAAAGACTAATCAAGATTGGCACCAGAGTTCTTGTTAGAGGACGCCCTTACACCTCCGCCTCTGGACGATCCAAGAAGCTAAAGCCTCGCTGGTTTGGACCCTTTAAGGTCCTAAAGCATGACTCTAGTAGCGATGACTACAAGCTTGAATTGCCTAAGAGCATGTAGCACCAGAAGCTATAGTTTCACATCTCATGCCTCAAGGAATACCTTGAGAACGATCCGAATGGATTTGCATCTAGGAGGATGGATAGGCCGGCCCCTATATTCATCTACATCAGAAGAATGGGAAGCAGAGGAGATACTTGATTATCGCCTACAGAACTACAGAGTTGAGTTCCTGGTATACTGGAAAGGGTATGAAAGGACAGATGACTCTAGGGAACCTATAGAGAACCAGGAGAACTCAATGGAAATCATAGCTGAATACTAGAAAGAAAACCACATCTCAGAACCGATGCCTAAGATCACCTCCCACTATGTCAGGACCTCTTGGAAGCCTATGGAAGTCTCTACAATCCCTTGACCCAGAACCATATTACCCAACGATTTCTGGCGGCCCTATACCAATAAGGAATACGATTCTAGAGCCTCAGATGATAGCTACTTCAACACTGATGATGGTTCTATGCTCTGGCCATGGGAGAGCGGCGATGAGGCCTATGCCCTTAGGAGAAGATAAGTTTTGTTCAGATTTGGGGAATGTAACATGTGTACATGTTCTGGTACCTCTATTCCCACTCTCGTTAGCCTTTCCTTTGACAAATTACCTTCATTTGTTTGGATTTCTTTTGTATTTGATTTCCCTACCGGAATCTCTAGATTCCGGAGCCTTGATTACTGTATACTTTAGAGGATTAGCAGGATTGTGCCACAGAAGTTCCAAGGGAAGGAACAGGTCATGTATACCGGGGGTAGGATAGAACCAGTGTTGTAGGAAAGCCCCAGGCTTTCCAGGACTCCGGCAGGGCCACAGGATTCCAGTAGCTGTACACTCACCAGTAATGATAGTGGCTGCGGGTTTCCAGAGCCTTAGCTCTTGCAGGAAAGAATTTCATGTATTTAAGAGTTGTCTCCTGGCTAGCAGGAGACATCAGACTTCAGACAGATGCCTAGATAGTGAATACACTTGGTTGAACATCGATCCTATTATTCCCCTTCACTCTATATACCATTCTATTGTACTCCCCTTGTCTTCGCCTCTCAGCAGGTCTCCCTTAGACACCAAAGCGATAGCAGGCTACCATTTAGGCTCTATTGTATAACCGTTCACACAGGCTAGCACCTGTTACATGTGCTAACTGAAAAGAAGTAACCGCACACCAAAGTATATTGAAAACTCTGTCTGTCGAAGTCTGCTTCCTCTAAGTCCTGGAGGGTAGTAGTCTTTCAATTAACTTGCTGGCTTATCCAAAGCCTCATAAATAAAACAAAACATTATGGATCCTAACCGTACCTTGAAACATAATATAAAATGTTTCTAGTATCAGCAAATACTTGAAACCAAATATAAAACATATCGTGTATCACTCTGATACTTGGAACCCCATATAAAACAAACTAAGTATCAAATGATACTTGAAACTAATCATAAAATAACTATCCCCTTACTAACCCTGTTAGTTTCCGTTAGACTTGTCAGCCTCAACAATAGTAACCAATTTTAGTTTCAATTTTCATACTTCTCCTATTGATCTTGACTTACTCCTTTTTTCCCCTCAGTCCCAGGTCTATTGGCTTGGCAACTGGTTCACCCCCTTCCTTTCCACACACCCTCAATTCTCCCACTCTCATTCCCTTACCCAGAGTGCTTTTTCTACTGTGCAGTGGCTCTCTCCCCAATGGACTGGTCTCTCCCGTTATCTGTGCTCCAGGCTGGCAGTCTCCCTCTTCCTCCCTATCCTGCTCTATGGTGCTGACATGTTAGTCCCCTCTTGGTCTCTGCTGGATACTATGCAGGTCTGCTTGCGTTCTGTCCAATAGTGAGTCACTAACTGCTTCTGGTCCACACCCACACTAATACTCTAAGCAGAGGCCTGTCTACTGCCAGTTGCCTCCTTGGCCAGGCATCCATGCTGTTTGGCTGCCCGTCGATTAATATGTTTTCCTTCCTCTGCCAGCCCTGCTACTGCTCACCTCCCTACAGACTTCTCCTCCCTTCTGCGCTATTGTGCACCTGACTCTCTCCGCCACCTCTGTAGCCATCTTCAGCACAATATTATGCCTTTGAGTTAGCGTACTACCACTCCCTCTACCCTCATATACATATACCTCCCCATTGATGCCCTGGTTCATCAGGCACTACCACTCTTGTGCTCGCTGTCCTATTCACCTCTGACAAGGACCGACCTTCGGTCCATTCCTCCTTATCTCCCACACACTGCTCTCATGACCTCGGCCTATGGTGTTCTACATCTGAAGTCTCACGACCTACTGATAGAAGATTGGCACGCCACACTACACTCTGCTGAGTACCATTGTTTTCCTAGGTGTTTGTCACCTCAACATTTCATAGGCCTTGGGATGTTTATTGCTGAGCATGTGTACCAGATGCATTGCCACTAGAGCTACCTTACGGTCCACCCCCTCTAGTATTCCGTTGGCCTTTGTACCCTCTGCCCTAGCAGTGTGAACGAGGAAGAGACATTCAGCCATGCTGTCCTCTCCTGTCCCTCAATACCCCCTGAATGGTCAAGCCTCCTCCTAGGCATTACCGACATTGCACTTGAGGCTCCCCTCTGGTCTTCTCTCCCCCTACCTATTACCCTTGAACTCTTCATCTATGAGACTAGCACCGCTTTCCCTCCACTTATGCCTGCCCCTGGGTACAGCTCCCCTTTCCGCCTCATTTTCCCCTCTTCCCCT
The DNA here is from genome assembly GCA_003316355.1 of Tuber calosporum. Classification (NCBI taxonomy): domain Eukaryota; kingdom Fungi; phylum Ascomycota; class Pezizomycetes; order Pezizales; family Tuberaceae; genus Tuber; species Tuber calosporum. Next base: position 30,372 of record QFET01003466.1, read on the forward strand.
GCCTCCTCTGTAGCCTACCTCTTTCCTTCTTCCTCCCCGCCTCACCCTCATTAGCTAGTGTTTTCATTTGCTTTAGTTTACTTGTAGTACAGGGAAAGGTATACTTTTCCTTTCTAGGTGCAGGTTGGCCCTTTGGGTCTTAGTTTGTTTTCTTTACTTTCCTTGGTTAACCATATGTGGTAATGTATCTTGTGGGAGGCACTACTAGGAGCTTGGAGGTGATCTTTCCTTTGTTTGTTCATTTTAGATTTAAGGTTTTCTTTACATCATATTTCACAATGCATGCAAGTTCCTGTACATTACCAAGTTATACATGAAATAAAAATATATTTATATATATATATAAAACAAAAAAACAGCCCCTACGTAGGACTCTTCACCCAACCATCGAAGTCCTTTCCTATTCAAATACTTTATATCTTTACCTCCCAGTCCCACTATTGGCCTTATACGATAGGAGTCAAAAGGTTTGTCTATTATTCCAACATACCCATAGGACTAGGATCAATAGTGGACCCTCACTCAGTACTACTTATTGCAATAGTACTCCTCAGATGGTGGCTGAGATTAGCGCTATCCCCCATAATAACACAAGTTTACAATAAATGACATTAAGGACGACCCTGTCTTAGTAATAATACCCTCAGAGAAGTAGTTGCCTGTTGTGAGTCAGCTGACAGCCTAGGATCATAACAATCATATATGAGAATTCATATTATTCAAGATAGTTTAAATATACAATGTCTATCTCTCTTTTACATTAACCTCAAATCTCATTTTGTGCTATAGTTATTTTTTTCTATAAGTTTACATTATATTTATGTCTTTTCATAAAACCATGTATGACTAGTTTACCTTTTGGAAACTTTAAAGATTTTATTTATATTAGTTATATTATTCATAATTGCAAAGTTTAATAAGTGTTACACAAGTTGGTAAGCTAAAGATTCAAATGCTCACTGAAAGGTTTTATCAACAAGATTGCAGAATGACAATTTACAAAAAAGAGAATCACCAGTTCGAGGAAGATAAAGCTGTATTATAGATAGAAATTGTCTATCTTGTTACGATTTATTCCTTTAGTGTTTAGAAAATACAACTGGCAAGAAAGATTCAAACTTTATAAATATTCCAATGATTTTTTTCTTAACAATCTCTAATAATTTAGATACTTACTAACGAAGGTTGTAATATTACATAACTACAATTAAGCCAAATTTGATCCTCAAAGAAACTCTTTCTTTGAAGAAAAAAAAACCTCCTTAAAATTCCAATTCAAATAATACAGCATGGAAGAATAGTCAATAAGAGTTAAATCATGGAAATGTAACTCTGAGTGGAAGGAGCAGTGTATGGCTTTACTTCAATCTGCTTGAGATTATAGTATCTCATTATACTAGGTAAATTACTGTTAGTAGAGTATACTCTCTTAACAAGAATGATAAATTATAAGAAAGTGCAGTTAAGTTGCATACATATACTAATCTTAATTCCTATAAGGTATCTAAAGTCTTGAATATACTTTTCATATAATAGAGTTTTATACTCTACAGATTGTCCTCTTATATGTATCTAATAGTCAAGTCAACTATTGACTTATTTCCTTATTGGATCTTCTGCCCTTATAGTACTTTTATACAAACCAGGAATTCAGTCTTTTGGTATTTATACTTGACTCCCTACTATATGTATTTGACTGTAATGTTTTTCCAGTATGTTGCACTACTGGCTTGCCTGTATATGTATTCTCCATACACAATTCTTAGTTGGCTATCTTACAGAAAATAAAACTTATAGACTCCCTCTGGAACCTACTATAATACTATAAGTTAGTACGTTTGAGGTTATTATGCCCTACTACATAAATATACTATTGTCAGGAACCACCCTTCTTCCTTAATATCTAATATACTACCTGCAGGACTCTCCTGACATCCACTGAGTTGTAGGTCTTATGTTTAAACTTAGTACTACTACTTAATTCCAATCCTAGTGACCTACCCTAGGATGACTGCCACCATCCCATATATATATATATCTACTGCAAACAGCTTCCCATCAGTTGTGCAGCCACTATGTATATGACATTACGGAGAATACTTTGTTCTTCTCATTTTGCTAGTTATTTAGCAACTTATCTGACTTTACTACTAAATGCATGGGTCCTACTCTGGGGCAGCAATGCTAATAGACTTGTTTAGAAATCTTGAATCAAATCTGAATGACTGCAATATAGCTTGTATGATACCTGGACGGGCTGGAGTTCAGTTGGCTACTGCAGGCGATTTATAGGATCGTTAGAGGTGCCCCCGTTACACGATTCACGAAGCCCCCCGGGAGACTCAAGCCAGAAGAGTTCTAGGCGAAGCTGGGCCTAACTCCTAGATAATGGGAAACAGCCAGTTTCAGGGGAAGCGCTAGAGCTGAAGGAAGCTGATACTGATGGGCAAAGGTGCGAGAGTGGATGGAACCGGAAAGACGCAACGAGAGATAACAGAATGTCTTTACTGATCTCATTAATTCTGGAAGAATGAGATGAACAAGGAGCTAACCTGTAACTTATGTACTTGAAATGGCAGAGTAGGTAAAGGTCCATTACCTAAAACTCGCTAGAAAAAATAAAAAAATAAAAAACTAAATGAAATCTCAAGGACGGGTTGCTTCAGTGTGCTCGTACTGTGCGATATGGTGACGAAATACCACCCCTAAAGCTTGGAAAATAAGGAACACCCTCTCCGACTCACTCCTATTTCTTGGGCCGAGAGAGAAAAAGAAACAGCGCATTGGCATCTCCTTGACTCCTCTTTCCCTCCCGTTATTTCGGAGACCAGCGAGGGTGCAAGTCTCAATGAAAAGACCTCAAATTACGCCTCGCCCGTGAATACTTGTACCTCTGCCCCCCTGCAACGCAGGTTGATGCAAGTGTGGTACGATACGGGGAAAACTTCCCAACGTTGGGATATCTTGTCGACGTGACCACTGGGGTTCTCCGAATTGGAAATGCGTTTTTCCTCGTCTGGAGTGGCGTGGGCGAGAGGTAAATATTGATTCGCCAGGTGCGGAAGGGAATGGCAGCACACTTCCTCTTATACAGGGGCCGGTATGCATGCTTGCACTTGCGGCTCGGCTATGTTATTGAGTTTGGTCTGTCGTAGTGGGTTTATCGGCCAATTTTTTATCGGTTGCTTATTTTGGGTGGGGAAGTGATAGTCCATGAAGAAATAGGGCTCAACCCGTATTTTGGTTGTCCCGGATCACGTTTAATGACTCGGGGGAAATTATGGGGCGGCGATTTTTGAATTCTCTATCTTATAATGATATTATCGTATCATACTATATAATTTTTCACTAATCAGACCTGACCTTGCCCACCCTATGGCTTTGGTTCTAAAAACTGTAAGATAGAAAATCAAAAACCGATAAATAGTCTTAAACTAGGCCATTTTTCGCCTCGCTCTATCCTATCTATATTGTGCTATCCTCCAAATCTTCTGTGTACCGTCTCAATCATCTGATATGAGCGCTTCCCTGTTGCGAGGCCCAATGGCCAAAGTCATGCCATCTCTCTTGCTCGCCGGGAGTGAACCCCGCCCAACCCATGGCAATCCTGGAAAGGCGGGTGAGGCACTAGCAAGTATGGGAAGGGGATTTACCAGCAAAACCCCTAACTGAGCAGACATGCTACAGCGAGGCAACACCTACGGGAGCAAATTCCGAAGCTCGAGGCCTAGATGGGGCCTTTCCATTCTAATAGTATCATACCGGCCAGAATGAAGGCTTCTAGAGTTTCGACCGGTTCCTGTTCTCACTCTTTTCCCCCTTGGATATGGCAAAGCATACCCTCTGAGCACAGCCAGCCGAAGCCACAGCACCTGTAGGGCACGCCGTGCAGGAGACAATATAGCGCTGGAGAATTTTGTTTTGTATTTCATCCTGAGCCAAGACAGCACACCTACTCAAGGCTAAGTTCGGAGGAGAAAGTACTTGTATGCTAACTGTCCACCGGTGCCCATCTAGGCCATGCAACAGAGGGGCATGGCTGTCGCCTCGCCAAGGTCTGCCTTCCTCTCCTTGTTAAATTAGAAAACTGCCCCGGCAGCAGCCCTGATCTAAGTTGGGGATCTGGCCTTCTGTGCTGCCAAATCCACTCCACCTCCTTGTGGCCGATTTCCCTGATCATAGGCATACTCCTCTACCATTTGGGGTAACTACGATTCATATTGTCAGAGAAATTGAAGAGTTTACTGACTTCGTCCGGCAGTTTATATGCCTGGTCATCCAGCCAGGTTACTTCGGGAATATGCTGAGTCGAATGCAGGATGCCACGATCTTCATGTCTGGGGAGGGGGGCTTTTCTGGCGTCAAAGAACGTTTGGGATCGGTAAGAGTTATAAGTGGGCATTCCTGTCAAGGTCGTCTTCATTGCCTATCTCGACGTAGCCAAGCCTTGCCCGGACTGCGCCGTAGGTTGACGTCCCCTGTCCTGCCAAGAGTGTAATCTCGTTGAGAGCGTCTCAAAATGTACGCAGCTCGTCCACCGGGATCACTAGTTCATTAGCACAGAAGCCGGCTCAGATACAGAGTCCGGCAAGAAGTTATGGAATCATTCTTTATGGCTAACCAGCCAAACATATCCCTGCCTGTCCCGGTTAATGATGCCTACCCTTGTACCAAGAGTGGATTCCAAGCCCATATTATTTCACCACTTGTGCATATCAACTTGACACAACTATATAGAAAACAGACACTGAAAAAACTATTATTTTCACCTACACGTATTCAATTAATCATAACTCATCGGCGTTTTCATGCCCCCACACCCCTGATACAACGCCAGAACGATGTAGTTTAACCCCGGAGAACCCTAAATATGTATAGCCCAAACATCGACGACCTGGACGATCTATGAGGGGTCCAATTGTTTTGTTCCACTTCCGGCAATTTTGCGGGTCGTTTCCTTTGCTGCTTCACAGTTACCTAGCAGCCCTTAGAAAGCGCATAGCATGAAGTGAGAGTTATGATCAGAGCGATCTGACAGGTTGTTTCCACCCAGTAGAGAAACCCTGGATTCACAGCTTCGAGCTGCTGCGCAACATCAACCCGCAGCCCATTGGCACTGCGCAGCATATTTGGTTGGCGAGTTTGTGATCAACTGTCTTCTCCAAATTACCTTGCGCAGTAGGATTTCTACCGCTTGTGATAGGTGGGCGGAAGGGGGAGCAAGTGGGACTGAACAAGAGAGAACAGCCTGCTGCCCTCGATGCATCGAATGTAACATGAAGGGCATTCTTGACGTCTGGGGCTCCTGCGGAAGGCCTCAAAGTGAATCAGTACTTGGTACACTGATCGGTTCTGGAGCTGGGCCTAATCTGCTGCAGTGCATAAACCATCGAGCTGGGAGATACAATAAAACTCCCGCCGCAGGCACCCTTTACGGAAGAGCTACCGCTGTATTTGACTGGCTTATTTGCTGACCCCCCAGCACCCTGTGTTCAAATAACCAGCCCCGTCGGTGCTTAGGTTATCCGTTGGTATAACCCTCAGGAGGTTGGGGAGGGTGGATGGCAGAGGGTTAGCCGTATCAATGAAATGCTTGCTGCTCCAACAGATCAGTGCCCATCCAGGCTGCGTGTAGCAGACCCGAGTGTCCTTGAAACGCCCTATTTTTTACCAACTCTGCATAAAGAGCCCCGTCTCAGGAATGATTGATATCCTATTGGGAGGGTATTATCAAGAATCCCCAAAATGATAAAGTGGGGAGTGTAGATTCATAATCTTGAGACCAAGGGCTGCGAGAAGAGCAGTAATATGATATGCTATGATATGACATATCAATTGAGAGACAGTAGGCCCACTTCAAACACCATACCATACATGAGAGAGCTAGGGGCATTGAGTCTATCGCCCGAAGCTGACGAATTCAGCCCGAGTGTATGTGTGCGGAGTTGCCCAAAGGCAAAGATAGTAAAGGGGGGTGACCCCATTGCTGCCACGTTTTATTTGGAAGAAACCAACAATTCTCCGCAGATTGGTAAGGAGGGAAAGATAGCGTTGGGTTTTCCGGTTGGCACCACTTCGATCCAGCTTCCTTGGTCTTCAGCCCTCACCAACTGGGGCCAGCACTTCACGGGAGATTTGGTAAATGTCACTTCGGGCTTCATCCCCTTTCCCTTCAGGCAAGCAGTCCGTTTATCATGGGTATCGTGACTTCCCGAGAGCCCCCGAAGTCCAGCCAGTATCGCCCAACTTACCACAGGACTACACGTTGGGTTATAGGCTATGGGTAAACTTCAATTCGGCAGACTGGGAACATCAAGGTACAGGCACCAATACTGTGGCCATTGGGCACTGAACGGGACCAGAATGCCACGACCCGGTAAGAGTAAACCACATTGTATCTTATTTTGGAGACCCAGGCCAGTTAAAACCCAGTTGCTGTGGGAGTTTCTAACTGGATGGTGGAGAAGTGCCTAGAAAGCCAACGGTGAATACCCGCAGAATATCCCTTGGCTAGGGAAAAAGAGCTAGTAAAGCTTCAAAACCTGTTAGTGTGATTGCCCCGTGGGGAAATCCTAGTAACATTTTAAGACTAAACCCGAAGAAGAGCTTAATGAAGATTCAGCCTAATGGCGGAACAAGCATTTCAGTGATGTCACTCGGTCGGTCAAGAAACGTCCCAATGAATATCCGGTGAACTACCGTACATTGCCGCAACTTGAGCTCGAGTATGTGGGGTACCGCACCCACTTTGAGCGGGAAGGAAGCGCTTGCGATAGATATTTAGCGAAGGCCCAGGGATAAGTATCCCATTACACAATGATCTCCAAAGGGAGGAGTGTCATTCAGTGCGGGGCTGGGGGCGACTCGGAGCGAACCCGTGGGGTGAGTTCGAGTCCCGAAAATCTCGTTCCCGTACGTCGGGCGGAGTAAAGAAAGAAAGAAAGATCAATTTGATGTAAGATGCTCTGATATGTTATGAGCTTTTCCGAAAAAGACATACTTGTACCCTCAGTCTTGACACTTGGGTGCTAAATAGCAAAAGAAGAGTTAAACATGAGAAAGACTAATAGCATCCCATGAGATCTCAAGAAGATACCGCACACACACCAATCCTAGCAGCTGTTAAATAATAAAAATCCCGTAAGCTCGTCCCTAGTTCTAGACACAACCCGTAAAGCAGCACCTACTAAGATAAACCACCCGAAGCCTCACCGGCGGATGTGCAGTAGTGCTCTTGATACTGTACTCTCGGGTATTCGAAAAACCCTGTTCCCATGAATCCGGATACCGTGCGAGTCGCCGACACAATATAGAAACTGACCCAGTGTGACTCCCAGAGTGACCAAATAACTTGATATCGTGCCTCTCTTGTGGAGGTGAACAACGTTATGCAAGCTGCAAGCAGAGCTAGCACCCCAAAAGGTTGAAGCGAATAAAAGTCCATAATATACCAACCATTTTTATCACCAGTCTGAACTAGCCATCAGTAGTCATTCCGCTATTCAGCAAACGCACTTGCTTATCCAGCGTCGATCCATACCAATTGATTTTTTTTTTTCTTTCGCTTCTTTTTACTTCGAATCCCTATCCTAGGGTCCTGGATGGTGGGTGGTGAATTTCAATACCTATACTTCTAGTAAATAGTTACAGTAGCGCCATAGAGCTGGTACCATCAATATATCTTGGACTGATCATAGCAAACAAGCTGGCCAATGCCAACCCAATCCGGCAAATCCTCCGAGTGATAAATGGCATCAACATGACACGATATATGGACACCGGTATGCTATCAGGGTCTGCTGTAGGCAATTGCTCTGGATCCTCCAAACCCTTTCGACTTAATCATCATCATCGAGCCAAACTCGACCCTGGATGGTGTAGGCCTTCCCACAACTTCCTTTCCTATTGTGCCAGGCACCAAAAACCGACCATTCTATCCACCCTTTATTCCTTCTCGCTTGGTGCTACTGTAAATCCAAAAAACTGGCACCTTAGGATAAATTTGAATGCGCCCACCTTCTCCCAAATGCCCCTCTTACTGTTTTCATTACCAAAAAACGGAATTAAAGAGGAGCTGGGTTTTGAGTGGTTCTATACAGAGATTTTCTCCCAAAACGCCGCTCTCGTTCTTGGGAATGGGTCGTCGGATTTGGTCGTGGTGAGGGACGATTTCGGAGGCCCTGCACATTCTCGAATCTAAACCATCCCTTAATCTGCCTGTATATTTCACAGCTCTCTAGCGTAACTAATGGGCTAGGTCAACCTTAGATCTCTACCAAAGGTTGAAGGCCGGGGAGCTCTTGCCATGACCTAGCCAGTAGAAAAAATCTATATGGTTGCCACACTTGAACTGTTCCTAACCCCGGAATATCCTAAGGAAGTAAAAAGCGACTACTCGAGTAATAGGATACTGTGACGAAGGGATCTCTATCCACTATCCCCAACCAGATAAGTCAACTGTAACTATCATACGATGTTTATGTCACCCCAGGGTAACCCCTGCAAGCCACCAGCCAGATGCCAATTCGAAACCCCTGCAATGGCCCGAGACAGGAAATACTCGGTAGATCCCGAACAGTGATGTGTTGCGCTACCGCATTTGAACACTATACTAGTGCAATCATACAGGTAGGTACGGGAGAGCTTTTTCGCGGTGCACCCACCGAGAGCCTTTTTAGCTATCTTATCTTACCCATGCCATTCCAAGCCCCACAACATATGATACAACGGCCTTGCTTCCACCATCAAGGCAGTTTCGACAAATTTGACCCCTATAACTTCTATCCACAATATGATTGATATCAAGGGGTTCTTTTTCCCTCGCACTAAAACTATTGATGCCCAGGCGTCTGGTCTACTCAGGGATTAGATTTCGAGACCGGCATAAAAATCTTGTCAACTCTGTGAAGCCTGCCAACGCCAGATTTTGGGCCCCAAATTCCCTGTTTCTTGGCGCGAATCCTCCAGGTATCATAGATCGACCCATCATTTCGTGGCCTTCCCGCATTGCACGGTGAGGTCTAGGGGGTTATCGGGAGATATTCCGGGAGGCTCGCCACAAGTGAAAAAAATCTGCATGACCTGCCATCATAGCGGCTTAGAATTTTACAGAACCTTCATTCTTTTGAGTTTGAACTCCGAGGGTACACATGGGATGGGATGCTCCTGGATACGCACATTTAGGTTTCAAAGGCAATCCCGGTCAACGCTGACAGCCGGATTTCGATAGCCGCAGATAATCCATGATGGACCCTAAATCGAAGGCGAGGGAAATGTGTGGTCGCGATGAATTTTTGGCTTTCTAGTGCGCGGCCGCAACTCAGGGGTTGAGCATTGGGAAAGGTTGAACAAATGAGAAAGGAAGGGCATCATTTCGACTCAAGGGGCTCAGTCTTGTTTCCACTGGGGAATGGGTCCCGGGTCTTGGTTCCCATAAAAGGTATGATATTTCAATATTTGCGCTCTCTTTTTATTTTTTCCTTTCTCTCTGAGAGGTTTTCCTGCCACCCAGTTAGCTTCCCCGAAGCCCGCAAGAAGAGCATAGACGATTGATAGAGCATTTTTGGCCTGCCATTATCACGCTTTTTGCCGAAAATGCCCCATACTAAAAGGGGAGTGGCTTGAACCCTCATCCTTGGTAAGACAATATTATTTGCCCCACAGCCAATGGGAGCGTGAGTAAAAGGAATTAATAACTGCTGTTCTTTGTTCGAACGCCTCCTTTTGAGCAAGAAGCCCTGAGGCTCATAATTCGCATCTTTGAAGCTCCCGAAAACCAAAGGTGAATTAAAACGTAGGGGCCAAACTCCTCTAACTATGTGAGCGATTGGAATGCAAATGGGAAAACAAGGAAAAAGAGGAGCCCATCTTTCTCAATTTTCCTGCTGTGCTCTAGCGGAGGTGACAGAAGCCGGGGCACCGGTAATAGCAAAGGAGACCAAATTCATGGCCCTTTTGGTTGGAAAAGGGTTCATATTTTCCAGCACCAATTTTGTATTGGTGTGTTCCAGAGCCTGACCCTGGTGGATGTAAGGCAATAGGATCTTTCGTACAAGTACCAACCAATCGGTTTGGCTCACTTGGCCCTGCCTACATGCATTTGCAAAGGCGAGCTTTGCTTTGGGGATTCGTCGATTCCCGAGGGCATAAGGTCAGCCCAATCGCAGGAGATCACACTGGGAAGTTGCTGATTCAAGTTAAGATGTTTGCGGGAAGGGGTGCTGGGTGGGGTGCAGCGGATAGGAGTGAATTAGAGGTGAGTGAAGGAGAAACAAACATACCTTCGGGTAACATGACATCCATTTTCGGGGAGGCAGGTGAGAGTAGATCCAGGCATAAACAAAGTGGGGAAGCACGAGTAGCGATGAGGATAACTGGAAGCAAGAATCGAGAAGCAAGAAGCAAGAACAAGAAGCGTTGAGGACTCCGGCAACTTGACAGTACTATGTTTCCAGCACCGACACGATAGTTTTGTGAAGAACTATGGTATGCTATGATACCAACCAAGTGTGTGATACCGGTACGAGGACGGTACGATACTCCACACCAACAACCAATTCACCAAAAAAAACAATAGAAAAAATTACAGCAATAGGGTAACGGGGGTCTGGCCCTTTTGAGGGAAGTTTAATAGTTCTATGCAAATATTTGATATCATACTCTGGTGGATAAACTATAAGACTTTGGCTAGGGGGCGATAGAGTAACCGTACGGGTACGGGTAAAGTACTGTACGATACCAGTACTGGTACTCATCTCGGGTGGTGATAATGGTGAATCGAGATCAGAGGCCCTCGAGCACGGCAACGGGTACAATACAGAATAGAGATTATGAGGCGGATACTGTATGCTACCATATGTTATGGTATGAATTATACCGCAATCAGGAGGATGTGACGCCAGTGTGAGAACTGGGGAGAACTAGGAGGCAGAGAAGGCAGAGTGAGATACCGTACTTGAGTACTCGGATACGGTGCTCGCCATTGAAGGGCATCCTTTAGACACATACATACAGGTGCTGTGCTTGTGTGTAAATCTAAGAATGGTCAATGCGCTGATCCTCGTTCTGAATGGTTGGAAGGCAAAAACTAACACAGAGCCGGAAGTTTGTCTCTGCCTCTCTCCTCCTCTCCTACCCCCCCCCCTTCCTCCCCCCCTCTGTCATTTGTCTCACTCCTATCTGTCTCTCTTTCCCTTGTCTCACCCACTTTCTTCATCGGCACGGATTAAGTCCTTGTTACTCCTTGCGGTCTAGATTGGCCTAACTTTCAACATCCAGCACGCACACATGCAAGAAGACATAGCTACACCATCCAGATACCATACACCTAGTACGAGTACCGGTACTGTACACGGACACACTAGCCCAAGGACACAAGACACAGATACCGGTGGAGGGCAGGTGGACAGGCAGAGGGGCAGCCAGTTGGACGGATAGACGGCCAGCACTGGGCAAGACGGATCAGACAGGAAAACACACTCACAGACTCACACTCACAACAGAACACTCCAACCACGACCCCACACAGTTCCGCAAGCATTCAGGAATCTCTCATTACGAGCCCACACACACATCCTTCGCTCATCACGCACTATATGCGATCACGATACGGCACTGCACAATTCGACACTTCTTCCACCTATCCATCCGCCTGCTCACCTTCTGCAAAACCACGTTTTTTGTTGTTCTCGCCCTCGCCACAACCTTCTCCCGTTCAGTTGGCCACTAATAGCTGCTCTTTCTCACCACAGCATCGCCAACCCAGTCTTTTGTCCTTGAATTCGCCCTGCAACTGCAACCTTTGTCCTTGCCTTTCGTCATCCACCTCCAGTCGACCACCGTTGACATCCCCCTCAACCCTCCCACCAACCCTCATAATCTCCACCAACTCGACCATCCATACCTATCGCAATAAAGCCTACCTACCCTTCCATTCATCTCACCTTCCCTCTTGTTCGCAACACTCCCAGCTCGACCTTTTCCCGTCATCTCCCGCCTAGCGTCAAGAAACTAATTATTGAGCGTCTCAATGGCAGGATCTGTCACCCCTGGAGGTGCCCAAAAGAAGCCTCCCCGAAGCAAAAAATCTGCTGCATCGCCACCGACTCCCCGTTGTGATCATGCATTACAATTTTACGAGGCCGAGAGCTACCTGTACAGTGCCATCTCAAGTTTCATCCTTCCTACATTTTTCAGCACTGAGAGTGCGTCAGTAATTCTCGCTACCAGGACCCATTTGGACGCTCTAGAGGTGCATTTGAGAGAGCAAAATCTAGTTCCGGGGCAACTAAAGGACCGCGGTCAGCTAATACTTCTTGATGCCGATGAGATTCTTTCGGCTATTATGCCTAGCGGATCACTTGACACAGATTTATTCGACCAATACCTTAGGAAATTGTTTCCCGATGTTCAGTCCAAATTCCCCAAAGTCCGGGTCTATGGCGAACTTGTTAATATTCTTTGCGAACAAGGAAATTATGAGCTCGCTAGGCAATTGGAGGTTGCTTGGGAGCGCTTCCTCTCAGAGCCGGATCGGAACGTTGCTTTGCTTTGCGGTTACAATATGGGGGTATTCGAGGCGGAGGGGCTCAGCGAGGTTTTTCAGCAAATCTGCTTGACCCATTCCAAAGTCGAGCCAACCGAGAAGGAATATCCGACTTTAGGGCATTCCAATAACCAAAAGACCGCGGTGGCGATGCTACAGCAGAAGACTAGGTGTTTAGAGGCAGAGATAAATCGGCGAAAAATGTCAGAGGCTGCTTTTCAAATGATACTCGACCATTTCTCTTCCGGTTCCCGAGCGTCAGACAAATCCTATGAGGCAGACGGAGGTTATACGGCACATCCGACAGGGATATGCGGCAGAATACTACACGAAGGACGGATCCGGTACTTTGCGAATGACCGTTTCTGCCAGATTTCCGGATTGGCCGAGGCCACAATACGTCGTGACGGAAACTGGCTAAACGCCGTCCATCATTTTGACCGCGAGAAAGTATCTAGGTGTTTCTCTTTCGAAGATGGCAGGATGAGGAAGGTGGAGTACCGCTTTGTTCATTCCAGTGGTGATGTCCGCTGGGTTTCAGCCGAATTCACAGTGAGCTTATCCGGATACACTCATTCGGTGGTGGACATCACCGGCATTAAGGAGGCTGCGGCCCAGCGGCGGAAAAGGTCTGACAACTGTGGTGAAATTTGTAGTTCTCATCACAGCGAGCCAAGAATCGTGCAAAATCTTACGGGGGAAGGGCAACAACGGCCAATTCCTGATTCAGTGCTACGATGGGACAGAGGGCACTCAAGCAACCGCTCCCCTAATAGAAACGTGAGCTCTTCCGCTCTAAATCGCACTTCTCATCCGTACTAATTCCCCAGACAGTCGTTATTTCTTGACACGAACCAGAAAGTTTTAGTCGAACATGCACAAGCAGAGGTTGAAAAGATATCGAAAATATTCTCTCAAATAACGAAGGAAGAAGTCACTCTACCGAACTCAATAAATTTCGCTGCCGTGTCCAAAACGATGGATGGGCTCCGAGCCTGGCACTCCAGTTTACCGGGCGGCTTCACAATCCCAGCAGTCATCAGTGATCACTCGTTCCATCCAGCACTCCGATCTGGGCTCCTACTGGGCCGTTGCACGTACTTCAGATCGATACTAGCTGTTACTCGGAAGATCTTGGTTAGGGTAGCCACCCGGGCAGCAAAGTCGGCGTACCCTAATGACCCATCATCGCCAGAGGTGCACTATGGCAACAAGTGCATTGGCGCAGCTCGAGCCATATGTCGACTTCATGATTTACTTGCGTCTGAAGATATGGCACCTGCTCAAAAGTCTTGGTTAACAATGTTTGCTTCCCGGGATCCTTTTTCTGGCCGTAAGCTAACGGAATCAACAGTAGCTCCTATTTCATTTCTTGCCTCGTTGTCTTCCTTGACATCTCCCTTAACTCTCCAGAAGCACCGACCAGCGACTTAGAACTCACCATTCCTCGTTGCATGGATACAATCCGCAATTCTGCAAACACAAACTCATGCTCGAAGCGGTATATAGAAACGCTGGATCCCCTCTGGGTCGCGCTCAAGCCACCAGTGCCGCATGGGAGATGCTCCCCCCCAAGACCGCCCAATATCACGCCATCGGAAGACTGGACAAACTTAGAAGTGACAACAGCATGGACCCAAGGGCGAGGCACCACTATCACTGGTGATATCTTGGATATCTTGATGTCACCGTTGGTCTCGGGGGATGCAGAGTGGGCCGCTACAGGTCACGACTGGAGATTTCTAGTTCCGCAGCTGAACCAACCACATATTCCCCCCCTTCCAAGTACCCACGTGAGCGGCTCAAACTCGAATACTCCCCCTGAATACACACCCTGGAGCGACCGCTCTTCAAATACGAGGAGGGCGAAAAGGAGCAAAGCTGATGATGACGAAGCTGTTTATGAACGACCTTCTACACCTTTGTCCGGTCGCTCAAGACATTCTGCTGAGCGCGGAGGGGAAGTGTATCGGCGCCGATAGCCGTGTGTTCTTTCTTATGTGGGGGAGTGGAAAGTGTGTATAGTTTTTCAATTTCACTTTTTTCCTAACGGTTTACAGGTCTTCAAACATGGGTTTTCCCTTCTCCTTTTCTTCCCTCTGAGGTCGGCTTGTTTATATATTGTTTCGGGCGTTTCTCTTTCTTGTTTCTTCTTTTTTCCCTGGCTGGATTTTTTCCATCTGAAACCTGGGGTTCGGCGCAGGTAGATCGTGAGCATATTTTGCAATATAAAACAGCGGACATAAGGTGGGGGGGGCTATGACTCATTTTTTTCTCATTTTTTTCAGAGTTTCTTGGATTTTGAATGGAAGAGTCCGTTTTGGCTACCACTCGGTTCGAGATCGTAGTATATTATGTATGTACGGAATGTGGGTTTGGGTGTGGGCTACTTGCGGCACAGTGTAATGTACGAGCAGATGCGCTTGCCATTCTGTGATAAGTCGAGCGTTGAGGACGAGATCGAGTAAATGAATGAATCACAGAATGTTCCGCATATGGGGGTGAGCCTACTGGACTATACCCAAATTTCATATCTCCCCCCCTGATCTTCGCCTAGGGCGTCGATAAGGTGCTGAACCTTAGATAACCCGCCTTGCTATATACCTACCTTCTTTCTTCCCTACCTACAAAAAACGACCTTTGACCAATGAGCCCGGACCCGCACAAGCACACCAAAGGCCTCTAAACCCACGAAGTGTGAGGTCGGAGGAAAGGCCCCTTCATCACTCGGACATCGTCCGCAGAATTAGCCTAAAGTAGAATGGCGAAAAAGAAATTTTGAAATGCCCCAACCCACTACTCTATAGTGAAAGCACTACCAACAGTGTCTATTTGCCTCTCCATGGTATCCTAACCACCTACAAATCACATGGCTACGATCAGTCACGCATGTAAGTAAGCCAGTGCCCTATAACGCGCCTCCCCTCCCGATCTCTTGCCCACCAACAACCTTCCCATATCCAGCGGTATCATACCAGGTACCCCCATTCCGGCATACTCTGATACCAGGGTTAGTCCGTGGACAGGATATTGGAGGGGTGGAAATGAAGTTTGTAGGCCATATGCACATGCGGGGGGTATAGATGCTAAAAGAGAAGAAATTCGTGAACGCTGTGAAGGCAGTAATTGGTCGATTTCGATTTTCCAAGGTGATAACTGGCTAAGCTCGAATCTTTGGTTATCAAGATTGTTGCCAATTACTGCCCCTGTGTTCACGGGTTTTACCCCTTCCCCGAGTACTAGGCCACCACCACCACTACCTGTTTGTAAGGTAAACTTCAAGGTTTCACCACCCCGCGTGTGCGTCCCCCTCCCGTCTTCCTTCGACTTCTCTTCACGCGCGGAAAGCGTACTAATCCTTTTCTTCCTTCCTTCACTACCCCTCAATCCGCTGAAAGTTGTATAGTGCACCCTTCTGGGCAGGGAGGTTGGTACATAATAGGTAGGCAAGCAGGTTATTCAGCCTACGGTAGTCCAATCTGGTCTGGATAGATGATACTCGTACACGCTGAAGGACAGGCAAGGGAGGAAAAGAAGCGGGTACAGGACCCGACTGTCATGTTGGAGAAATCGTTGATTGATTATTGGCCATCAGATACATTACATACTCACATACATGATATCACTTCAATGCATGCTGGTATTATAATTGAACACGTATTATGGGTGACCCTTTTGCGCTTGAAGGGTGGTTCGTTTTTTTTCTCATAGGTCTGATGTGGCCAGTGCAGGCCAGTGCGGTGCTAAATCGGGACGGTCTGCTTCTAGCGCCCTACAAGGGACGAAGAGGGAGAATGAGGAGGGATGTCAATGGAGTGTCATGACTGGATGGATGTTCCTGTTCCACCACGCACTACGACTCGCTCAAAAGGTTGGTAGAAAGTTTTGGTTGGCACTGACACCCTCCCTGGGGTACTGTACACAGAGTGTGGGGGGCCTAGCTACCACAGAGCAGTAGCAGAGTCCCATCCTGCACGATACGGGTGGCCAAACCTCCCGCTCCCTTTGGTACACCCATAGGTTGAGAGGTACAGTGCAAGCAACTTAACCTTGACTGTAATGGTCAGCCTAGAATTAACCTGACCTAAGCTACCACACATCACCTTGTACCTACCATATTGGCTCGAATAAGAGAAATTTGTCTAAGGAGGTCGAAGTTTCCCCTGCAGGCAACACGTTTTGTTTTGGTGGTATTTTCTCTCGTCCCCGTCAAAATTGGAAACCTAGACGTCCTGAGACAAAGACCCCCTACCCAAGCTGATACGGTAGTTACTCGAGTAACAGTGCGGGTATCATACTGCGCTGTTTACCCCCAGCGAGATTAGCGGGAGGGGGGAGTGGAAGGGTGGGGGAAAGATTATGGGTTACTATGGTAGGTCGAGTTGAGTTAAGCTTCCACAAGAGTTCCACAAACACCGAACAGCTCAGATTTCCTTGCCATCGTGTCTGATCGTGTGGTCGTGTTGCGTTGCACTGAATCGTAGAGCTTCGTTTTCGCTCATTTAGCCTTGTTCCCAAGTTTCTGGGGATCGTTTTCCCTACTTTCTTTTTCTAGAGGATGTTTGGCCTGACGCATGGGCTGCTTACCTTACAGAGAGTCTACAGTAGTTGCTAATAATGCAAGTACCGTAGCGTAACAAAAGACCTTGGAGGAAAAGGAGGGTGATGATAATGAGAAAGAAAGAAAAAAAAAAAAAAAAACTCGCCGTTTCCTTGGAAGAGTGCCAGCTTGTGCAGTGCTGTATTTCTGTCCCACAACATCCTGCCCCGTCTACCTCGGCAGCCGAATAAGAAAAAGGGGAAAGCAAAAGAGTTTGGCAGAGGGAGACTGCGCGAAACATTGTCTTTCTTTCTTTTCTGCTGTGCCCCCAAGATGCAAGTGCCGTATCCCAGAATGATGAACTATGTTGCCTCGGTCTCCCCCAATCTGCTGCACTCCAACCCTTCCCATCTTACCTTTCGCGCCCCTTCGAAAAAGCCGGATTCGCCCTAAAGAGCGGTTGCCCCCATTGCTTCCACTATTTTCTTAGAGAGGAGCAATTTGGGGGTCTTCCTGCTCTCTGGTCTACTCGGCTACCCTTAGCTCCAATCCGATCTTTATGGAAAGAAACTGTGTCCTACTCTCTTGTAAAAGATTTGCTTTGCTTAAATGTCGTGTCATGTCATGTCATGTCTTACAACCCAGCGAAAGAAAAAGGAAAAAAGGAGATTCGGGACCCGTAGCACAGCCGTGGCCCGTATCATCTTCATGCGAGCGCAGTGCTTGTCCTAGTGCTGTGCCGTAACCAGTCACAGTTAGCGTTTTTGGGAGAGGAGGGACGAGGGAAGTGAGGATGCAAAGACAATCAGCCAAAGAATGCAAGCCAAAGGACTGTGCTCAACTTGTGGCTCTTTTTGTTGTTTTTTCCCACCCCCAGAAGCTGCTTTCTCAATGGATCAATAGGACACGAACCAATAGGAGCAACAGGATCGCATCTCCGGGAGCAGCTCACTCGCTCACTCGGTGGACGGGTTGGCATGGCCGTTGGTACAGAGCCTCGGGTTCCGCTAGACTCCCCCACTCAATTCAACACGCATACGGTACGCTACGGCACGCACCGCACTCGAAGTACCGGTACTCGAGTTGTACATCCCGCGCGCACAGGGAGGTAAGGTGAAGGTGCGCAAGCTGTGAAGCATCAAACATTGCTTTTTATTTATTTTTACCCCAACATCCCATTGAGAGAACCTGGATGATGATGATGGATCGGGCGATCCTAATAGGACGAGTAGGGATAACTGTAGGTGAACGGGGCCCGGAAAGTCCTCATTGCCTCGGATAGCACCACCATCACCAGAGCTCCGGGGCTTTGGAGAGTCAGAGAATAACAGAGATGAAGAGGTTGTGGAAATGCTGTTGGAGGAAAGATGGTAGGCAAAAAGAGAGGAAGAAAGAACATTGCTAGAATCATGAACGGCCTGAATCTGCATCTGGTATGGACAACATTCATTGAGGCATATTATTAATCAATAATTCATATTATAATTTTTATTTTGGAGGTTGCATTTTATCACTCCTTCCTCTGAGATATATAATTCAGGGGGGTTTTTATTTATTTATTACAAGTCCCCAGCATGAGCGGAGCGAACACAGGGGGTATCCCAGAAGCTGACAGTCCCGGGCCAAGAACACTAAATTATCCCTGTATTTAGCAAATGTAGTTAGAATGCAAGTAATCAAAAAGGGGGAGATTTAGTCAAAATATGTATGCTGTCCCTGGCTTTTGCATATTATCTAGAAGCATCAGCCATAGTATCAAATACAATCAATTATCAGCAAAAAAAAAAAAGACAAGACTTTGAGGTTAGTATATTATTTCAAATACCAGTATCATGAACCATGACTCACATAAACTTAGAGTATAATGGAGGCTCAAAAAAGTCAATGTGCGTCATATAAACCGCGATGTGCTCTTCAGACATTGCAATTCTCTACCAACTGGACATACCGACAAATGGTTGAAGACCAAAACCTCAGTATTACTACGGTATACAAAAAGTACTAAGGTTTAGCAACTCCCAAGAAACAGACAGGGCGTACCTTTTCTCACGACACTCCAACCCAAAGTCGATTGGTAACGACTCCCACCATGAGCGCGGCTCACGGAAGGATGAGGTTGTTGGATATGCCTGCTGCTTGTGGTGTGCAGGCCTGCGAGAGAACTGTCCAGAAAGCATTGTGGATGGAGGGCTACTCCTGCTGAGTTGCCTGCAAGAAGCTCTTTCTTGATGAGCATAAGAAAGGGTTACTGCTTGCATTTGCAGCAGCACATCAGGCTTGGACAAGTGTGGAGTTGCGTTGGGTGATATGGGCCGACGAGTATTATATATGGTTGTCCGGTAATACCAGTCGTGTCTGGTTCACTCGGCGCCCAGGAGGTGGGTACTTGGATGATTGCCTTGTTCCCAAGTTCCCTAAGAGAACTCAATCATGCTATAGGCTGGCATTCTTGAACAGAAGAAGGGTGTGCCTGTTCTCTGGGACAGAGACCATTGGGGAACGATAACTTCAAAAAGGTATGTGGACAATTTCTTTATCCCTGTCCTACAGCCTTTTGGCAGTGTGAGAACAATAAATCAAGCTATCCCATTTGGCTTATGGAGGGTTGTGCTCCGGCTCACAGGGCAGCATACACACAGCATATCTGGGAACAGTTTGAGATTCCCAAACTTGACTTGCCCCACTCCTCACCCAATCTCAACCCGATAGACAATGTTTGGTATATTCTAAAAGATATGCTAAACAAGCAGCCTATTAGGCCACAGGGTAGGGAAGGAATGACTCTAGCAATAAGGGAGGAATGGCAGAAGATCCCAAAGGTAGAGCTTTAGACATATATTGATTCGATGCCGGAACAAATGGAGGCTATTAATGCCGCCTCAGGGGATCATACTTGTTGGTGAATTTCATATCATTTCTACTTTTTGTATATATCTTTATAAAATATTTATTATTATTTTATTTCTTAAAATTCATTTATTTTATTATATATATATCATGAAAACATTGGTCTTATTTTGCTCAATTCTGCCCCTTTTATTGCATTGATTCTAACTACATTTGCTAAATACAGGGAAAATTTAGTGTTCTTGGCCCAGGACTGTCAGATTATGTGATACCCCTGTCTTTGCTTTTCTCATGATGGGGACTTGTAAGTTGGCGGGATTAATTATAGGTACAAGATAGGGGCTATCCCCTACATTCAACCTGGATTATAGTATAAACGCCCAAAGCACTAAGATAAGAAATTCACCTCAACCATTTCCAACAAAATCCAGTGCTGCAATTCATCTGGTACTCGAGTACTGTATGATATGATACCTGGGCGAAGCTTCTGGCTTGATACAACCCGGGAAGGAGGGAGGGAAGGGGGGGAGAGTTGTGATAGGTGTTGTACTCTAAATAGTGCTGAGCGAGTTGGCGTAGCTTTACACCTCAATTCAAACTTGTGGCATTGCCTTGTAGCTTGATATCACTTTGTGGTTTAACGTCACATTGTGTTTTAAGACAACCTTAAGTATTGCTTGAGTTCGATGGCTCAAGTTAATAATTCAGCTCAATAATATATTGTGGCTTAATATGTTTTCAAGAGTCTATAATACTTGATGGCTTAATATAACTGCATTTCTTAATACAACATTTAGTTTTAGCCAAAGTAATACTACAAATGGAAATTTGTAGTACAAGAAAAATATATATCAAGTTGTGTAACACTTCCCTGAGTGTCTCAGGTACCAAGAGGAATGCGTCTCAGTAAGGTATAACGATTGTAGCTTAGATACCAAACTGTGAGAGCTTCAGGTGATATTACTACTGGATATCACGATTAGTTGTTTAACAGCTCTCAATTGCTATATCGCCAGCGTTACTAAGTTCTAGACATACTTGCTGTGGTTACATGCAAATTGAGAACTACTACCTGCTCAACCAAATATCTTGAAAACTCTCTCTGTTGAATTTTGCTTCCTCTAAGTCCAAGAGGGTATTAGTCTTTCAATACACATGCTGGATTATCTAATGCTTCATAAATAAAACAAACAATCAAGGTTACTAACTATGGCTTGAAACATAACAAAAAACATTTCTAGTATCAACGGCTACTTGGAACTAAACAGAAAAAATATCCTGTATCAGCCTAATACATGAAACCCAATATGAAATAAACTAAGTATCAAATGATACTTGAAACTAATCATAAACAACTATCCCCTTACTAGCCGTGCTAGTTCTGTTACCCTTGTCAGCCTCAACAATATTAACTAATACTGATTACACCCCGGAAATAAAACAACTGTTTCCAAAAAAAAATCAAAAAACAAAAGCCAGAACATAAAAATCCAATTCCAAACCAAGTCATGATACCCTTACCATTATCTAAGACTCCAGAGTCGTCATAGTCTCTCTCCAAGTAGGGTTTCAAAAATCCCTTGTCTACCTTTCCTTTATCAGCGAACTGACCATGGACTGGTTTCATTAGGGTGAATCTGCTTTCGATATAGCCAGTAATGATAAGAAACTCATCACCTGAACAGTTGTCAGTCCACCATTCTTGCACAAGGTCAATAGCATTCTCCAATCCCCCATCTGGCTCCCTGCCGTTCACAGAATCTGTATCGGCTCCCTGGGTATATCAGGCACCGAAGGGATGCGTCTCGTTAAGGTATAAAGATAACTAACTCAGATCCCAAACTGTCGGGACTACAAGTAAGTGATAGCTACAGGAGATCTCGATAGGTTGTCAAACAGCCGTCGATTACTATATCGCCAGCTTCGCAAAGTCCTAGACTTACTTGCTGTGGTTTCGTGCGAACTGAAAAGAAGTAACTACTCAACCAAGTATATTGAAAACTCTGTCTGTCGAAGTCTGCCCTGTCTAAGCTCCAGAGGGGCACTCTTTAAATACATGATCTCGCTATTCCAAAGCTTTCCATCTTCCATTTGATTTCCAAACAACAGACATAACCAAGCTCCGGTTGTAAAGTCCTCCAATCAAACAAATACCTCATGCACCTAAACGGTACTGCAAACAAAATATGTATCATCCCGATACATGAAACAAAACATAAAACATATCGGGTATTAGCTGGACACATGAAACCCAACATAAAACATACTAAGTATCAAACGATACTTGAAACCAATAACAAAACAAACTAAGTATCAAACGATACTTGAAACCAATAACAAAACAAACTAAACCCTTACTAGCCATGCTAGTTTCTATTAGCCTTGTCAGACTTAGCAATAGTAACCAATACCGGTTACACCCCAGAAACAAAACAACTATTTCCAAAAACAAAAAACCTAAAAAACAATATCCCAAATCGCGAAAAATCAAAACCAGGTGTCATGATTGGTGATTAGCAAGGCAGAGTTTCGCATGACTCATAGTTATGAGTCACAAGGTTATTATATTTCGCACTATGACTCATTAGAAGTCCTGGGGTTTCACATGATGCACACTTGTGCAAGCATTGTTATGTTGTGATTGGTTGATCGTGCGCATGACTCACATTTGTGAGTCATATGATGTAATGATTTTTGCACATGACTCACACTATGAGTCATAGGTTTCGCGCGTGTGACCACTTTAGGGCACATGACTTATTATATGAGTTATGATTGGTTGGCGCGCGGCGCAGTTGACTCAGAGGAGTCAGCTGATGGATTTCATACTATGACTCACCATGAGTCATAGAGGTTGTGTGACTCACAGGTATGAGTCACCAGGGTGCGGGTTGAGGGAAGAGTGCCTATATAAGGACCTTCAGGCGACCTGTAGTTAGGACTCTTCACGCAACCATCTAAGTTCTTTCCTATACAATTACTTTACCTCTTTACCGTTCCATTCCCCTGTTGGCGTTGTGCGATAGGAACCATAGGGTTCAGCTATCAAGACAACGTAGGCATAGGTGTCACAAATCGTGACTTAGCAATACGGAAGGTTTCACATGACTCACGATTTGTGAGATCATTTATGATTATGATGTTTTATTTGATTTATTGTTTCATGACTCACGATTGTGAGGTCATATGATGTTATGACTTTCGCACCTGACTACAAGTATGAGTCAGGGGTTTCATGCATGTGACGCGATTAGCGCACATGATCTTTTATGGAAATTGGATACTATAGGGATTGTATACTATGACTCGGATTGTGAGTCATAGGACGTTTGTTATACTATGACTCACATGGCAGTCATAGTAAAGAGGTGACTCATGGTAGAGCCACAAGGGTTAGGGTTGTGGGAAGAGCGCCTATATAAGGGGGGTCACGGACACAGATAGCTAGCTCTTCACGCAACCACCTAAGTTACTTGATATGTTATATTTTATCTATTAGTTCAATCAATACTTTATTCTTATTACGACTATCCGTTTATATCACCGACCGAAAGGTGATTCGAGAAACATATCGCTAAAGAGCAGTCGGACGGGCTAGGAGTGAAAGGACTTAGCGTCCCTAGGCGGCATAAGGCTACGAGATCTGAAGAAGCGAGAAGACGAGCGGTACGTATCGTTACCTGTTGCTGTTAAAGAAGAGAGTGTGCCTTGTCCGGCAGACTAGGGATAGGTTTGTAACATTTGGTTGCGTCTTTTGCGACACTTAACGAATACAAAACGGATTCACCTACAGATACAGAAGTACCAGACTTCAACGATCCACAGACTTTCTTAGGACTACAAGCAGAACTCGGACAAGCCTTAAGCGAGATATCGCGAGAAGGATCTCCAAGACCTCCAAGCCCGGTCACCCCAGAAGCAAGATCTAGATCAGGATCAGTAGGCTCAGGAGCATCCCCAATACACAGGATGTCGGGGGTAGCAGGATCAGCAGATACGATAACTCTCACGAGAGAACAACTCCAAGAATTGATCAGAACAGTTCAG
>QFET01003469.1:0-14308 GCA_003316355.1 Tuber calosporum
ATTAATGAGTGTGCATCCGACAGGCACACCAGCTGAGATTAATCAGCCACCCCTACCCCCCCTTCTTAAGCAACTTTCCATTATTCAACACAACTGCCTTGGAAGCTGGAGTGTTTTTCTTTCCCTTTTTAACAATATCAGGTCTCTACCATCAACTCCTCAAGTTGTACTCCTCCAAGATCCCCCTGTCTACAGAAACCAACCACCCAAGCTCGCCGGCTTCAAGGCCTTATACCCTCCCCGCAGCCCAGGCACCCCTCCCAAGGTGGCCGTTTATGTTTTTACTGCACTCATTCAGAGCTACTCCCTCCTTCCTTGCTTCTTCAACTACCCTGACTTAATGGCAGTTGATATTTTTTCACCCTCTGGGTTGTTTGACTCTAACCATGATAGGTTCAGGATTTATAACCTCTACTCCCCAATGGCTCTTCCTCCAGGACCCGCACAGTTACCCCAGAGGAGGCTTTCAGACCTCATTCATTCCCCACACTAGTGGTGGGTGACTTCAACATCCCCCATCCATCCTCAGACCCGCTACGCCAGATCTCCTCCCACGAATTTGGTATCTACTCACCATATTTAGAACTCAGTTCAGATCTTGGCATCCACCTTCTCAACACCCCTGGGGTCTATACACGATTCCCCTTTGACATCAGCACACGCCCTTCTGTTCTATACCTCGCCTACGCGAACAAGTACCTTCTCCCATTTTTCAATACCTGGGACTCTAACCTCCAGTCCACTGGCTCGGATCACCTACCCCTAAACCTCATCTTTACCGCACCGCTTCTCAAGGCTGCAGTTAAGTGTAGTTGATTCTAAGGGTAAGCGAATAGAACTAGGCTTAAATCTTTCTTGCTAAACGAAGATTGTCTAGGAAGGCTAGTAGCTAAAGATTTTGAGTAAAAACGTATGATATTGATAAAATCTCTTCTCCGTTGCTTGATGATGGCTAAAGCTCGGGACGCACTTCGATATTTAGATCCCGCATCTGAGTGTACGCCGACTACAACAGGTTTACATATAAACAGGTATTTTCTTCCACACCTACGCCTCTTAATCCAAGAGTGAACCCGCTTTGACCCGGAAACTTTCTCTTCCCCCACACAGCTAATAGTATGATCAGAGCTCCCGACTTTTCTGAGGGTGTGGACCCCCTTAGTCTGAGTTGTCATCCTTCTTTCATCTGTCAAGATATGGCCGCCGTGTTTGGAACATACCAATCACTTCTTAGAACTCCAAGGGGCCAGCTTGGTCGTGGGCTAAATCTGCTTTGTGCTGTCTTATCTGGCTCTGCAGCTGGCTTTCAGGATGACTAGTGTTCACGATCGGGCCAACACCTTCTTGTCTTCACTGCCTCTCCTTATTTACTTCTTCCGATAGGTTCATTAACCTTATAGGCATCACGGGGGCTGTTAAGGGTAGTTGATTCTTAGGGCAAACGAATCGAACTAGGCTTAAATCTTTCTTCGTAAACGGAGATTGTCTAGGAAGGCTCGTAGGTAAAGATTTATTTTTTTTGAGTAAAAACATATGATATTGATAAGATCTCTTCTCCGTTGCTTGATGAGGTGTAAAGCTCGGTAGGCACTTCGATATTTATATCCCGCGTCTGATTGTTCGCGGACTACATCAAATTTACCTATAACCATGTATCTTCTAACTAATTCCTTACTTCGAATTCTAGAGCGAACCCCCTTTGACCCTGAAAAATCTCTTCCCCGCACAGCTAATAGTGTGATCAGAGCTCTCCTTTCAACGATTTTGGGTGGGCCGACTCGGTGAGAGAGGTTTTACCTTCGTTCTGCTGTATAAACTATGACCGTCCAGTTTGCAATCTGCCAATAGTTTCTTAGAACACCAAGGGGCCAACTTGGTTGTCGACCCAATCCGCTTCGTGCCGTGATATCCGGCTCTGCAGAGGGCTTTCAGGATGACTTGTGTTCACGATTGGCACAAAGGCCTTCTCATCTTCACTCTCTCTCCTTATCAACATGTTCCGATAGGCTCGCTTGCCAATGATTGGCATTCATTTGGGGTTCGGTACTATTCTCTGCGTAATAGGACAAATACCACTCCCTCCTAGGCTTCTGGACATTGTTCTGGTCTCTTTACTTCAATGGAATGTAACTCTGCGAGTTCTTAACGAAGTCGCTTGGTTCTTTTTACCAGGTGTAGCCAGAGATGCCCTCTTATATACTCTGCGGACAGGATCCGGAGGGACGGACGGCGACGACGTATACTGTGTTACGAGAGGTGCTCCAATATTCCTTCTTTCTATGATTTTGAGTAACTGCCAAAGGCGCCAGTGCTGTCGTCCGGGGCCAACGTCGGGGCCGTAGGGGTGTATTAGACTGGGGAGTTTCAAGCCCAGAGCTCTCAAACTGCTCCTCTGGGCCCTTGTGGGAGTTATGTGCCTAACACGAGCTCCCACCTCTGAGGTTTCGCCTCGAATATCTCTGGGTGCGATTTTCCCCCTATTGCAACAAAGTAAATACTATTATAATACCTAGATGCATTATGAACTCGATAGGGTAGGGTGAAAAACCTACCGCGTTTGCTTGTCTACCCCAGGAAAACCTTTTGCTATCATTCCACTTCTGCCCTGGATGGCATTTCCGGATTTTCCCTATGAAACTCCGCCACCAATTCTTTAGCATGCTCTAAATGCTCTGGTGGCTCCCAGGTATTTTCATCCTCTGGGCACCCAGCCCACTTAACAAAATATCGTATTTCACGAATTTGATTATTCCGTGCACGCACCCGTCTTGTGTATGAGATTATTTCACTCTTCACAATACGTTCTACTTCCCACTCCAAGTCCGCCTCAATCTCTTCCGGCTCTCTGGGTGGTTGTTCCCTCTGTGGCCTGGAGGAGGTGCGGTATGGTTCCAATAGGGATACATGGAATATCGGATGGATTTTCCATCGCGATGATATTTCCAGTTTGAAGGCGCGTTCTCCTCTTTGCTCCAATACTTTGAACGGGCCATAGAGCTTCGGACTAAGATTTTTCGAGGGTCGCTTAGTTCTGATGTTCTTTGCGTTGAGCATAACCTGATCTCCAGATTTAATGTCAGGTTGTTCTTTTGCCTTCCGATCATAATATTTCTTCATATTTTCCCGGGTTTGCTCTAACGCTTCTTTGGCCTGTTGGTGTATTGTCGTCATCCAGTGAGCATATAATTGGGCTCCTGGATTTTGGGCTTCTCGTTCCTTCATCCATTCAGTCTGCGGGTGGAAACCATAGTTGGCATAGAACGGGGAAAGTCCATCTGCGTTAGTTGTCGAATTCTTGTAGGCGTGCTCGGCTAATGGCAACAACTGATACCAGTCATTTTGATTGTAATTGTCCAAGTTCCTTAAGTAACCTTCCAGCACTTGGTTGGTTCTTTCATTTTGTCCATCAGTTTGAGGATTGTAGGCCGTAGACATTTTTCGTTTTATTCCGAGACTTTTGCCAAGTGATTCCCAAAATTCTCCGGAGAACATTGAATCCATATCGGAACCGATTTCTGAGGTAAGCACATGTAGCGACCAGACTTCTCTTAAGAATACATTTGCTATATCATTTGTCTTTACATTTCCTTGCAGACCAATGAAATGTGCCATCTTTTTAAACTGATCCACAACTACCATTCTTTGCGTTCGTCCTTGCCACTCTGGTAGTTGTGTTATAAAGTCGGTGGAAATGGATGACCATGCTGCATATGGCACTTCCAAGGGTTGTAATAGACCATACCTCGCATGCCGCGGGGACTTATTGTGTTGGCATTTGTCACATGATTGGACGTAATCATTCATGCAGTTGGCAATGCCTTTCCAAAAGAAGTCTCGTGATGTGATATCCAAGGTTTTTTCTTTAGTGTTAGGCACATAACTCCCACAAGGGCGTAGAGGAGCAGTTTGAGAGCTCTGGGCTTGAAACTCCACAGACTAATACACTCCTCCGGCCCCGACGTTGGCCCCGGACGACTGCACTGGCGCCTTGTGCAGTTGCTCAAAAGCATAGAAAGAAGGAATATTGGAGCACCTCTCGTAACACAGTATACGTCGTCGCCGTCCGTCCGTCCGGGTACTGTCCGTAGAGTATAAAAGAGGGCATCTCTGGCTACACCTGGGAAAAAGAACCAAGCGATTTCGTGAAGAACTCGCAGAGTTATATCCCATTGAAGTCAAGAGACCAGAACAATGTCCAGAAGCCTAGGAGGGAGTGGTATTCGGCCTATTCCGCAGAGAATAGTACCGAACCACAAATGAATGCCTATCATAGGCAAGCAAGCCTATCGGAACATGTTGATAAGGAGAGGCAGTGGAGACGAGAAGGCAATTGGGCCAATTATGAACACAAGTCATCCTGAAAGCCCTCTGCAGAGCCGGATATCACGGCACGAAGCGGATTGGGTCGACAACCAAGTTGGCCCCTTGGTGTTCTAAGAAACTATTGGCAGATTCCAAACTGGACGGTCATAGTTTATACAGCAGAACGAAGGTAGACATCTCTCACAGAGTGGGCCCACCCACCATCGGAGAAAGGAGAGATCTGATAACACTATTAGCTGTGCCGTGAAGAGATTTTTAAGGGTCAAAGAGGGTTCGCTCTAGAATTCGAAGGGTGGAATTAGTTAGAAGATACATGGTTATAGGTAGATATGATATAGTCTGCGAACACTCAGACGCGGGATATAAATATCGTAGTGCCTCCTGTGCTTTACACCTCATCAAGCAACGGAGAAGAGATCTTATCAATATCATAAGTTTTACTCAAAAATCTTTACCAACGAGCCTTCCTAGACAATCTCCGTTTACGAAGAAAGATTTAAGCCTAGTTTGATTCGCTTGCCCTTAGAATCAGCTACCCTTAACAGTATATTGATATTTCTCCTTGTTACCAAGGCTCAATACATGACTATCGGCTATATCGAAGTCATTCCCCAGGAATCACACAAGCTCATAGTTGATTCCACCCTCCTCGACGTGTCAATTCTTGAACCTTGCCTACCAAACTTTATTACCTCTATCGAAACCCTCCTATACGACTCTCTTCCAGAGATCGAATTCCTACCGTACCCCTACGAACCCTCCTCGTTCACCGACCCTAAACTTATACCGACACCTCAAGATTTCTCAGAAATCTACAAAGAACGTCACGGGCAATCTTTCCGTTGGCACCCCTTAGTTGACTACGACAGTGAGGAAAGTGGAACATCTAGTTCCTTTTCCTCAAACATATCCTTTACACCCTCTGTGTGGGGATTCTGAAGACACCCCTTGTCCTCCGAAACAATGTCCTCCCGACAATTGACCGACGATACGGACAAGGCCATGTCCGATATCGAAGAAGTTTCGCTGGTAGGGAGCGATCACGCACCCGGTCGCTCCAGGTCACCCTTGGCACTCCACCACCTTTCACAGCCAAGTGGAGTCAGAAAGTCAGCCCCAGGAACTCGATCAAGCACTCCCCGTCCCCCCGACGCCAGAAATCCAGCTATGGAAAGATTAGCAGAACGCATAGCCGAGGCAATGAGCTACTTCGACCGTACCCTCCAGGAATCAGGTTATATGCAACATCCGGCCAACCGTGAACTGTCAGTCCAAGCTCAGGATCAGGCGAACCAACTCCAGCACCATGCCCAGCGGATAACCCGTGGGGAACAAATCATTGGCGAAGAGTTGAAACAAGTCAATTCGGTACTTGAAATGTTAGCAACTGAAATAGCCTCACTTCAAGATGCAACCACCAAACGATTGGAAGCAAAGCTGCGAGCACAGGAAGAACTGGCTGCGCACCATGAAGCGGTAAGTACCCAACTTCATGCTAACATTGGGGCAACAGGACAAGAGTCGCTGGATCGAGACCGCCAGCTAGAACAGGCCTTGGCTAGGCAAAAAGCCGAACTCCTACAAAGACAAGTAGCTGCACAAAAGGACCATGAGCGGACCAGACAGGAGTTAAAAGAGCTTCACCAGCGCCTCGAACAAGAGCGTGATGAAAGGGAAGCATATGTGGTCCAACAGAAAGCCGTATCCGAACAACTAAATCGGTTGCCGACCCGGATGAAGGAAACTTTGGTGCAACTACAGGTTCCGAGGAAGCCACCAAGTTTGTGGGAAACACTGGCACCACAGCCGGTGGAAAATCCGTCTTCGGAGACACGGACAACGGCTGATGGAAGAGAAGAGTTCCGATTTATTACCAGCAGAGACAAGTGAAAGGGAGTGGATCGAGGATACGGAAACACTGGTGGGGGAAAAGCACCACCACCGCCTCCTCCGGCGAATGCACCCAATCCAGGAGACGATGACCCAAGCTCGGGAGATGAAGGTGGTCCCTATCGACGAGGGGGGGAGCCATCACGAAGACCCTTACCTGGTCGAAAATTCGAATACGAAGCTGACGCATGGGTCGACCGACTGGGCAAGCATTGTCTAGAACAAATCGCCGACAAGCGGATCCACTATTCAAATTTGAAAATAAGCCTACCCAGGATGTACGAGAATGGCTACTAAACTGCGAGGACTACTTTGGAAGAAACCCATGGTAATGGGACAATGATGAAGAACGCATCAAGTATACTTTAGGAAGAATGGAAGGAATCGAGGTGGCCCCTTTCTCATTACCATATCGAAAGAAAATGACTGGGGACCTCGGGTTCCCCAAACATGAGGGTTATGATTTCTGGGTCACTTTCCGGGCCGAAGTCACTGAATGATTCTCGGTATTGCACAAGGCACAAAAAGCCTTAGCCGAAATGTAAAAGGTTAGGTATACACGGGACATAGAGAAGTATCTCCTTACCATGGAAAACCACAACATTGAGGCAGAAGTATCCGGCATCGCTTGGAGAACCATAATTCAGCGGTAACTCCCTATCGAGGCCATGCGTACTCTATCACATGAAAATCATGACGTGGATAGCGAATGGATCAAGGCAGTCCGCAGGGTCACCAAAGCAGAAGAATCGTTCAAGGAACAACAAGGGCTTTTCCGGAAAAACAACCAGAGAAAATGTGACTTCCCTAAAAGAAAACGAGAGAAGGAAGCGAAATCTAGCAAGAGCACTATTCGAAATAAGAAACGAAAAACCTATACGGCAGCTGAAAAGGCAGCCTACATATTGAAAAATCAAGCGGAAAAAGGGAAAAAAGCCCCTGCTGAAGGAAACCTTGAGCATACAAATTGGGTGGAAGCTCATAAAGGAATCCCTAAAGACAAAATTGAACAACGAAAGAAAGCCAACCAATGCACACGGTGCACGTTGGTCAACCATACTTGGAAATTCTGCAGGAAATAGCCCCAAGTATCGGTTATAGGGCAGAAACGGGGAAATTTCAAACCCCAATATCGATGACCCCAGATAACAAAAGGGTAACCAGAACCTACAACCAGGTTGAACCAAGTCAACCAGCCCAGGATTTGGGAACTGGACGACATGGATGAAACCTAGAAAAGATTTTTAGGTACCGGCAGCGACAGCGACCGGATACTCGGTTATGGACCCCTTACCGAAACCGAAATCAACAAGGGGGCTCGACCATTGCAAGGTCTTACTGGCAGGTATTCCGCGCATCTCCGTGGGAAACTCACAACCAAAAGCGAGAGTCACGAAAAGCAATCCAGACCTACGGGAGTATCGCAGACCTAAGAATGACAGGCGAGCAAGAAGCGATTAACTTGGACGGCGGCTCATGGTAGTCTGGGACTAACTCTGGGAACCTAAAACTCAAAAAGAAGAATGCGGAGAATTTGATGTATATCGGACCTCAGTACGGAAGACGGGCAACCAATCTCGCGTCCTTATAAAGACCTAAATCCTTACAAGAGATCCAAGGAAGAGTGGACAGACCAGCGCTGACTAGGAACTTCTTAAGAATGACATGGGGAAATTAGTCTAGCCTGGATCGTGAGAAACCTTGCAGTAACAAATTATATTACAGGTCGGCTGGACAACAGAATAGTTGGAGAAACGGAACAGGATCCTGGATATCAAGAAAAATGAAGTGGAAGAGCAAGAGTAACTACGGCCACCTAGTTCACACGCCTAATGGAGCGGGGTAAATCCGTCCCGAACCTGGACTCCGGCTTTGTCAACAGGATTGGCACAATAGACTCATGAGGTAAACGAGGCGATGCGTGAAGAATCCCCGGAGGCCAAATACGCTGATATAGTCAAAACGATACGACTACGGCTCAAGTGGAGACAAAAGCGTGGGCTGCGAAAGGCAAATGGCAGGTGGATGGGAACCCTTCGGCAAGGGGTAAAGACCGCTAGTAGTGGGCTGCCCAGTACAACAAAGGAAAGGGTTTAGTTTGTGTGAGGAGCCTTCAGTAGCCGAAACCCTGCGGGCATGGTAACCAACACCTTCAGTTATCACTACCAACGATTGATAATATGTCGTAAAAACGACCCGCACAAGCCCCTAGTGGCGAAAACAAGAAAAACAAAAGGGAGGCCCAAGTACCTCAATTCTACACCTGCCCAGAAGGCAGGGTAACACTAGAGGCAAATGGCCAGAAAATACCTGCACACGCTATATTAGACTCTGGATCTAATATATTCCTCATAAATCAGAAACTAGTAAACCAGTTTCGGATTCCTTACAATACACACGCTGAGACCAAAAATATCCTCACATTTGAAGGAACACCTGCCCTAGTCGGTGGAAAACATTACACTCATCCTATCTTATTAGAGATAGGAATGACCACACATCGATCACACATTACATGCGAAATCGCACCAGCCTGGAAATATGACTTGATTATCCCGTTTGGCTGGTGGCATCAGGAACACCCCATCACACACATTGAAGATCCAAAGAAATGGCGCTCCAATAATGAACCATGTCAGACCCATGTCCCAGAACAAGACATGGAAGGATTACTTGAATGGGACGAAACTGTGGCTCATGGCCCTGAAGCCAGGTACTTCGGAAGAATAGAAATGGTACGAACAATGCCAAAGATAGTACAACCGTCCCATCCCCTGGCAATCCCACATGAATACCATCAGTTCAAAAAGGTATTTGCCACAGAAAGGGCAGAGAAACTTGCTAGTCGCAGAACCTTCGACCATGCCATTGACCTGGTACCTGGAGCAGTTCCGCCCTGGGGACCAATATACCCAATGTCAGCTCTTCAGTTGGATGTACTCATCAAATACCTGCAAAAAATAAAGGATCATGGAAAGATTACCGAGAGTAAATCTCCAGCCGGGGCCCAATCCTATTCGTCCTAAAACCAGATGGTTCAATGCGATTGTGTGTGGATTACCGTCAACTAAATAAGTTGACCATCGCAAATAAATACCGTCTCCCTCTAATGAGTGAACTTGGCGATAGAGTAGCAGGGGCGAAGATAATCACTAAACTCAATTTGAAAGATGGATACCACCTCCTACGGATAAAGGAAGGAGATGAATGGAAAACCGCGTTCCGAACCCGGTACGGTCACTTTGAATACAAAGTTATGCCATTCGGATTGGTAAACGCGCCGGCATCTTTCCAAGCCATGATGAATAAAATTCTACACGAAAACTTGGATCATGGAGTTGTGGTATACCTGGATGATATTCTTATCTACTCCAAAACAGAGAAGGAACATATCGAGTTGGTTAAGCGAGTTCCGACTCGCTTAGGTGAATACGACCTAGCCATCTCAACAGCAAAATCAGTGTTCCATGTAGATACTGTAGAATTTCTCGGTTACATCGTCGCGGTTGATGGGGTCACCATGAGCGAGAGAAAAATTGCTAGAATAAAGGGTTGGAAAGCACCAAGATCAGTAAAGGAGGTGCAAATTTTTATTGGCTTCGCCAATTTCTACAGGCGGTTTATCAAAGATTTCTCCAAAATCTGCAAACCAATAACAGAAACATTGAAGGGAGACCCTAAAGCATTTAACTGGGGCCCTGAACAGGAGGCGGCTTTCGTAGAACTCAAACACAGATTCACGACTGCCCCCATACTATGCCACTTTTACCCGGAAAGGGAAACAGTGGTAGAGACAGATGCTAGCGACTTTGCGTTAGGCTGTGTTTTGTCTCTATTCAAGGACAAAAAACTACACCCGCCGGCTTCCCACTCAAGGAAGCTAAGTCCCGCCGAAAGAAATTACGAAATCCACGACAAAGAACTACTAGCTATATTAGAGGCTTTTAAAGAATGGAAGTAGTATCTAATGGGAACGGAAAAACCGGTAACCCTGTATACGGATCACCAAAATTTACAAAATTTCCTAACCACAAAAGTCTGGAATCCAAGGCAAATTCGCTGGGTACAGCAACTGGCAAACTACAATTTTAAGATTATTTACCGCCCAGGAAAGCGAGGAGGAAAGCCAGACGCACTAAACCTACGGCCGCAGTACCATCCGGAGGAGGGAGCTGCGCATAGCGAACAGTCAATACTCAAGCCTACACATATTCAAATTTCTCTTGTATACATGAATGAACCAGAAGAAATAACACGAATGGCTACTGATCCAAGTACAAACAACCTGAGGATCAAACTACTGTCCAAACTAGCCAAGAGGCCTACTAAAGGATCACGAATGGCAGCCGGACATGACCTTTACGCAATCAACGACTTCATAATACCCGCAAGAAACCAGGTTCATGTTGAAACGGGATTAGCAGGAGGGTTCCCCTCAGGCACTTATGCACGCATAGCACCTAGAAGTGGTCTAGCAGCAAAACATGGAATTGGAATTGGATGCGGCGTAATAGATGCGGACTACACTGGAGAGATGAAAATCATTATGAGAAACCATAGCGACGTGGATTGCCAAGTGCGCGAGGGAGATAGGATAGCGCAATTGGTTATAGAAAATATAAATACCTCGGAAGCAATGGAAGTCGAAAGCCTAGCACCGACAGAACTTGGCAGTGCCGTTTCGGCAGCTCAGAACGCTCCCCGCCTAGGGTCAGAGCGGAACAGACCTCGATGGTTGTGGCACACCTATAGGCCGACCACAAAGAAAATGAGTATTTTGACACACAGGACTGTGGAGAAAAATCCAGAATAGGGCATATAACTTGCATGATGTCTAACGCCATAATATCAAAAGCAGATATAAGGAAATATGACCAGCAATTATTGCCAAACATAATGTAAGCGGCCATAAGGGACCCAGGCTGGCAGCAGCGCAAGAGCGAGCTGGAAGAATTGGAGAAGGGACGAAAACCATTGCCCGCCAACTGGACAGTAGTAGAAGGACTACTGTACTACAAGAACCGTTTATATATCCCAATCAACGAAGCGTTACAGACAACGATTGCCCAAGGATGTCATGACTCCAAGGTGGCAGGACATTTTGGTCAAGAAAAAACCTTGGAGATCACATCACGAGACTTCTATTGGAAAGGCATTGCCAACTGGATGAATGATTACGTCCGCTCATGTGACAAATGCCAACACAATAAGTCCGCGCGGCATGCGAGGTATGGTCTATTACAACCCTTGGAAGTGCAATACGCAGCATGGTCATCCATTTCCACTGACTTTATAACACAACTACCAGAGTCGCAAGGACGAACGCATATAATGGTCGTCCTGATTCGGTTTACAAAGATGGCACATTTCATCGGTCTGGAAGGAAATGCAACGGCAAAGGATATAGCAAATGTATTCTTAAGAGAAGTCTGGAAGCTACATGGGCTTCCCTCAGAAATCGTTTCCGATATGGATGCAAAGTTCTCCGCAGAATTTTGGGAATCACTTTGCAAAAGTCTCGGAATAAAACGAAAAATGTCAACGGCCTACCATCCTCAAACTGATGGACAAACCAAAAGAACCAACCAAGTGCTGGAAGGTTACTTAAGGAACTTTGGCAATTACGATCAAAATGACTGGTATTAGTTGTTGCCATTAGCCGAGCACGCCTACAATAATTCGACTAAAACGCACATGGACTTTCCCCGTTCTATGCCAACTATTGTTTCCACCCGCAGACTGAATGGATGAAGTTGCGAGAAGCCCAAAATCCAGGACACCAATTATATGCTCACTGGATGAAGACAATACACCAACAGGCCAAAGAAGCGTTAGAGTAAACCCGAGAAAATATGCAGAAATATTATGATCGGAAGGCAAAAGAACAACTTGACATCAAACCTGGAGATCAGGTTATGCTCAACGCAAAGAACATCAGAACTAAGTGACTCTCGAAAAAGCTTAGTCCAAAGCTATATTGCTCGTTCAAAGTATTGGAGAAAAGAGGAGTGCACGCCATCAAACTGCAAATATCACCGCGATAATAAATCCATCCGATATTCCATGTATCCCTGTTGGAACCATACCGCACCTCCTCCAGGCCACAGAGGGAACAACCACCCAGAGAGCCGGAAGAGATTGACGCGTACTTGGAGTGGGAAGTAGAACGTATTGTGTAAAGAGAAATATTCTCATACACAAGACGGGTGCGTGGACGGAATAAACAAATTTGTGAAATATGATATTTTGTTAAGTGGGCTGGGTGCTCAGAGGATGAAAATACCTGGGAGCCACCAGAGCATTTAGAGCATGCTAATGAATTGGTGGTGGAGTTTCATAGGGAAAATCCAGAAATGCCATCCAGGGTAGAAGTTGAATGATAGGAAAAGGTTTTCCTGGCGTGGACAAGCAAACGCGGCAGGTTTTTCACGCTACCCTATCGAGTTCATAATGGATCTATGTATTATAATAGAATTTACTTTGTTGCAAGAGGGGGAATATCGGACCCAGAGGTATTCGAGGCGAAAACTCGGAGGAGGGAGCTCGTGTTATGCACATAACTCCCACAAGGGCCCAGAGGAGCAGTTTGAGAGCTCTGGGCTTGAAACTCCACAGACTAATACCCCCCTCCGGCACCGACGTTGGCCCCGGACGACAGCACTGGCGCCTTTGGCAGTTGCTCACAATCATAGAAAGAAGAAATATTGGAGCACCTCCCGTAACACCGTATACGTCGTCGCCGTCAGTCCGAACGGATCCTGTCCGCAGCGTATATAAGAGGGCATCTCTGGCTACGCCTGGGAAAAAGAACCAAGCGATTTCGGAAGAACTCGCAGAGTTACATGCCGTTGAAGTCAAGAGACCAAAATAACGTCCAGAAGCCTAAGAGGGAGTGGTATTCGGCCTATTCCGTAGAGAATAGTACCGAACCCCAAATGAATGCCTATCATAGGCAAGCAAGCCTATCGGAACATGTTGATAAGGAGAGGCAGTGGAGACGAGAAGGCAATTGGGCCGATCGTGAACACAAGTCATCCTGAAAGCCCTCTGCAAAGCCGGATATCACGGCACGAAGCGGATTGGGTCGACAACCAAGTTGGCTCCTTGGTGTTCCAAGAAACTATTGGCAGATTCCAAACTGGACGGTCATAGTTTATACAGCAGAACGAAGGTAGACATCTCTCACCGAGTGGGCCTACCCACCATCGGAGAAAGGAGAGCTCTAATCACACCATTAGCTGTGCAGGGAAGAGATTTTTCAGGGTCAAAGGGGGTTCGCTATAGAATTCGAAGGGAGGAATTAGTTAGAAGATACATGGTTATAGGTAGATATGATGTAGTCCGCGAACACTCAGACGCGGGATATAAATATCAAAGTGCCTACCGAGCTTTATA
This sequence comes from Tuber calosporum, assembly GCA_003316355.1. Classification (NCBI taxonomy): domain Eukaryota; kingdom Fungi; phylum Ascomycota; class Pezizomycetes; order Pezizales; family Tuberaceae; genus Tuber; species Tuber calosporum. The sequence goes on from QFET01003469.1 coordinate 13,609, forward strand.
CCTCATTAGGCAACAGAGAAGAGATCTTATCAATATCATAAGTTTTACTTAAAAATCTTTACCAACGAGCCTTCCTAGACAATCTCCGTTTCCGAAGAAACATTTAAGCCTAGTTTGATTCGCTTGCCCTTAGAATCAGCTACCCTTAACATTGACCAAAAGGTCCTGCCACCTTGGAGTTATGACATCCTGGGGCAATCGTTGTCTGTAACGCTTCGTTGGCTGGGATATATAAACGGTTCTTGTAATACAGTAGTCCTTCTACTACTGTCCCATACCGCAAGGCCTAAGTGTTCAAGATCCCCCCCATAACTTTACTCAACAACCACATCTCCTCCATTTTCCTCCATAGAGAAAACTGTTCAATAATCCACTTTAATCACTTCTACAACTTTTCTGAACTTAATTCCCACTTTTACCCCCATCTTGGCACACTTCCTTGATTTTACCCCTATTTCTGCCACTGAAAGTTGGACATTTGACATCCACACACATAGTTTTGAAGCTTTTGCTCTCTAACCTTTCCTGACTCTTCCTGAGTCTGCTCTGGACCATCTGATAACTTTTCAGCTAAGTTGCTCTTCTTTTCACTCCTCTGTTGGTGTTTTTCTTCTTGTTTTACCTGTTTGTTTTTGTTTTTTATTTTGGTTTATTCACCACTGTGCTGCATATTTGGTTGCCTTGTCAACCCCACCTTATC